>CM064561.1:251089-540478 GCA_032716605.1 Paralithodes platypus
TGCCCCAGAACAAGAAGCCCACCACAGAAGCCACGAGCGAACACCACACAGAAACACCCGGAAGAAAGGACCAGCTGACCGAGCCCGCCATTCCAGACAGGCCCAAGCCCGCAGGGCTAAACAGCTCCAGGACACACCCATTTACCTTTTCTAAACCGACCATTTTCCACACCTCACGTACACTAACCCCCTCATGTCCTACACTTATTAACTACAAAGATGATGAACAGGAATATACATTCATATTAAAAACACCCATGCCTGTCCCGACGTTGAGCCAATGCCAACACATCAGACAGCCATAATTATATCTATGTATGTTCTTGCATCCGAGAAGTAGATGTTATATATCTTAGAAGTTCAAACACCCACGCTTGTCCCTAGACCTCTTATATAATTTTCCATGACGAGTATAGATAGATAGTTATATTCGCACAAAACAAATGATAGAAGGGAACTGCTAGCATTAGCGGATCTGGATGGAGCCTAGTCTCCCACTTCCAACGTTCAGGTATATTCTTGATCACGGGTTTAATTAGCAAGTTTATTTGTACTGGAAGACCTCAATATATTCGTATAATTCAATGTCACTGATTTTACCTCTTGCTGGCTGGTCGCGTGCCCACGTAGCAACTCACAGTTAGGATTAGACACGCGTATATTATAGAACACGGAAATCTCTAGTAACCTCATGGGGGTACTGAACTAAGTTTGATATTCTTAAGGCAGAAATATGTAGAACACAAATCAGTGGGCGAACGTTAGATATCACTAGAGTTTTAATATCTGAATAAGGTAATTACGAGAGTCAAGGTCGCCTGTTAATAAAAACACTGATCGCTTAGTACGTCCCAAATGGAATGGTTAAATATGAATTACACTGGGCAAGGTCTTAGCACTTTATAGAAAGTTAATAGGTGAGTATCAAGCTAGTACTATAACACTTAGTACTAGTAACATGAATCTTGAATAGTATGGGTAGATCTGGTCCTGGTTATCTTGCTTCCGGTGATGTTGGGGGCTAACGACTGGTTCCTCCGCCGTCCAGATGGTCCAAAATGTAGGAAGTTCTCAAGTCGGATCTCTTGATGATCGTTGCTGGCTACACACTTATCTACCCACGAATTTGTGTGAAGGTTATAAGGTGCACGTTAGGACTTGTACATGGACAGATGCTTCTATCAGTCTTCTCTGCCACGGAGTCTGCCGGATCTGGAATCTCTCAACTCCGGAACAACACAAGGGCAGAGCTAGAGGTAAACTGCAGGGTAGTGACCACTGGTTGGTGTCTAGCTTTCAACTGATTTGACTGGGGGCGGGAGTTAGATTTATAGGCTCGGTTCTGGACCCTGTAGACAGTAGGGATCTCGAGTCTTATGGACTTAATTGAGCTCTCAATAGATATGGGGACTAGGTAAGATGGTATTTACTGTTGTGGCACAGGGCGATAGGAAGCCTTTATATTTTCATATAACTGAGCCTTAGTAAGAGGTACTATTTTGGCTATACTGGACGTATTTAGGGGAGAGAGACTGGATCTACTTTGCGAGGAGGATGGGGACAGCTGTGATAGGAGCGTCTCTCTAGATTGTTCAATCTTCATTCTATGGTATAGCTGAGGTGCTAATTTAGTGATCAGAGTATGCAAGAAGGTAAATGGTTTATTGTGAGGTAATAGAGGTTAGTAAAGGTGTTAGTCTTTCATGGTTAGTTCATTGATAGGAAGAATTCCTGTGCTACCTGGCAATGACTCGAAAGTCAAAACAGGGGCCAGGTATACCTCCGCGGGGGTGGGGGTCTCCCTCCTCGGGTGGGCAAAAAGGGGGAGCTAGGCGCCCTCTCTCTGATATAGTCGTCCGGCGGCTGTGGCTAGGGGCTTGCCATATCACCAGTGTTTGTAATAACCCTCTGTGTATGAGACAGATGTGAGTGTCTTTAATACCAAAACCGAAGATGCCTTAACTAGCTGGTTTTACTCGGCTGGTTGTTAATTGTAGGGTTTGCTGGATATGGTGGAGACTGGGTTGCTAACTCTGCCACATTTATCTGGAAGTATGGCAATAGAAGTTAGTTACTGGCGGGGCGGCTAGCCTCGCACCGACGACCATTGGGTGCAGGGTTGTGAATGTGTTGTAAGAGAATAGATGGCATGCAAGGGGCTAGTAAAGTTCTAATGTTGTTCTGGCCTACTAAGTGAAGGTAGGCTGGATAGGAGTATATATATAAAGGTTGGAGAGCGTTAGTAACGGACAATTCAAGGATCTTCAAGAGGTATGAGAGAGAGGCTAGGTCGGACAAGAGTCGAGAAGCGCGGGTGTCTTAATGAGAGGGGGGGGGAGAGTTCAAGGGCTACAGGGAAATTTTGCCCCTAAGGTCCCTGGGCGTGGGGGTGGCATTAGGCTACAATTTATATGGAAGTTTGAAAAGGCAGTAGAATACGTTAGCCAAATGCTACCGGGGAATGCAACTATGGGGTGGTATAGGAGTCTGGAAAAGATAGAGTTATGTGATCAGTCCGAGGGTTATGGATACTATTAGTTGGCCCTGGGAACTGCGTTTTCTATTAAAAATAATATCACAACAGCGGCAGTTCGTAGGGGTACTTAGTTATTGTTTCGGGGTAATTATGACAGATACTGATAACCAGGTTATCTTATATAATCTCTGGTTGGGGTAAGAGGTGTAAGACACGAAGTAAATTGGCGTAGTGTGGACTGTGGATACGAAGGAGGCAAGGGGAAGACGTATGACAATTGTAGAAAGTAAATGGAAAAAGGTGAACACAATGGCGGATAAAATACTTAACCTAAAGGATTGCATACATCGATGAACGATGACATTATAGTCGTCGTCCTAATAAGGTGATGAAACCTGGTTGATCTGTACTTGGCATAATACGACACAAGGACACTGCCGCTATGTCGCATCAATGCTGGTGGCAGTTAATATTATAGACTTAGTTACTAGAGGAACAATGCAAGGGGTGACTGAGCACGGGTTACACATATCTATACTCGTCATGGAAAATTATAAGAGGTCTAGGGACAAGCGTGGGTGTTTGAACTTCTAAGATATATAACATCTACTTCTCGGATGCAAGAACATACATAGATATAATTATGGCTGTCTGATGTGTTGGCATTGGCTCAACGTCGGGACAGGCATGGGTGTTTTTAATATGAATGTATATTCCTGTTCATCATCTTTGTAGTTAATAAGTGTAGGACACGAGGGGGTTAGTGTACGTGAGGTGTGGAAAATGGTCGGTTTAGAAAAGGTAAATGGGTGTGTCCTGGAGCTGTTTAGCCCTGCGGGCTTGGGCCTGTCTGGAATGGCGGGCTCGGTCAGCTGGTCCTTTCGTTCTGTGGACCTTTCTTCCGGGTGTTTCTGTGTGGTGTTCGCTCGTGGCTTCTGTGGTGGGCTTCTTGTTCTGGGGCATTTTAGGAGTCATCCAGTCTCTTCTGATAGCTCAGGAGAGCTGGATGATGTCCGCATCTCAGCCTGGCCAGGTGGACTCTGTCCTCGCGAGGGAGGGAGGATTCGGAAGGATGGATTTCGGGAGGTCGTGCATGCAGCTGCGTGTTGTCTGTGAGTGAGTGGATGGATTGGCGAGAGATATGAGTATGGATGTGCTTCTGGAAGTTGGTTCGGGGTGGGCAGGGAGGGAGAGAGGACAATAATTGTGTGTGATACCGTGTGCTGGGTGTTGTTTTGATATTTCTTGGTGTCTGTGGGTGTGTTGCCATGTAGTTTAGTGGGTGGTCTTGGTTCGTGGAGGCTGCTGCCAGGAATTGAGTGCCTCTCATGTCCAGATGGTCTTTGACTTTGAGGATTTTGGTTTCTTGATGTAGGTGATCTGTGGGTGCAGTAGCTGTGCAGCCTGTAATGATCTTCAGAGCTTTGTTTTGAATAGTCTGTAAGGTCTTATGATGTGTTTCAGCTAGGTTAGAAGCCCAGGCTGGGCTTGTGTATTCCATCACTGATCTTATGTATTGTTTATATACTGTGGTGGTAGTTTCTTTGTTGTGTCCAAATTTTGTGTGAGCAAGTGACCTGAGGGCGTTAAGTCTGGGTGTCAGTTTCTTTTTAATGTTTGTGGTGTGCTGTTTGAATGTCATATGAGTATCATATGTTACTCCTAGGATTTTGTGTGTGTGTGTATGTGTTAGGGGTGTGTTGTTTATGGTGAGTTGAGGGATGTATTCGTGTTCACCTGTCCAGCTTGTGAGCAGGGTTGCGGTGGATTTGGCTGGGGCTAGATTAAGTCTGTTTGTAGTGCACCAGCCATGTAGTGTGTTGAGATAGGGTTGAAGGAGATCTGTTGCTCTTCTTGGGTCATGGTGTGTGCATGTGAGTGTTATGTCATCTGCATAGGAGGCTAAGTTTATTTGGGGCATATTGGGTGTAGTTATATCGTGAATGTACAGATTGAAGAGTGCGGGCGATAGGACGGATCCTTGTGGGACTCCGTTTGGAAAGTTTCTGATTTTAGATGACTGACCGGCAAAAGATACGTGTGCACATCTGCCTGCTAGGAAGTTGGCCAGCCACCTTTTTGTGTTGTTGTGCCTTTTTGTGTTGTAGATTTTGTTTGTTAGGTTGTGGCGGGGGATGGCATCGAAGGCTTTACTAATGTCGAGTGTGGCTAATAGTGATCTGTGTGGTGGTCTAGCTGAGTTGATGCCGTCAAAAGCTCTTTGTGTAAGGTCTGTGAGAAGAGTGTTTGTGGCGTGCAGTGGCCTAAAGCCATGTTGTGTTGGAGCTAGGGGTAGGTCAGGTGTAATTAGTTGTAATACTAGGCGTTCCATGACTTTGGAGGGGGAGCAAAGGAGTGTGATGGGGCGGTGCGAGGAGGGTAGCGTGGGGTCTTTGTTGGGTTTGGGGAATGTGATGATGATACCATGCTTCCAAATGTCTGGTATTGTGTTGTGTGAATAGCTGTAGTTTGATATGTTAGTGAGTGCTTGTATGCCTTGTGGTCCCAGGTGTCTGAGGTGTATGTTGCTTATGTTGTCTAGGCCACAGGCGGGTGAGTGCTTGAGATTGTTGATGATATGCTTTGTCTGGTGATTGGTGAAGGGTGTATAGTCAGGGTCTGTGGGGAATTGTCTCTTACGTCGGATGACACGTCGGTCGTCTTTGTGAGGTTTTAGGTGGCTGACATGTGAAAAGTGATTGATGAGAGTGTTTGCTTGTTGTTTACATGAAGGAGTAGAGTCTGTTGTTGTTGTTGTTGTTGCTGTTGTTCCCCAAGCTGTCTGGCCGAACAGCCCCAAGGTCTCGAGCAAGGCCAAGGCCATAAACGAGCGCCCCCACAAAATCCTCCCTGCTTACCACTAACAAAGCCCGGGTGACCGAAGCCACTCCAAGGCAGGGAGCTGAGGAAGGTGCAGAAATGCCCGGGAAACCAAAGCCCCACCCAAGGCCCTGTGCCCCTCAGCAATTATGAAGGGAAAGATGAGGGGTAAGGGAAAAATGTGACGCTTTGGCTCCCAATCTGCCAACTTCTAGGTTGGCAGTAGGGAGGTCAATCCACGGAAAAGACGCCGCCACTTGAGATCTAGAAGATATATAAGTAAAAGGAACAGTCAGAGTAAGCTATGGGTATGGCAGAGATCGCTCAGCTCTCATTCGGATAGACCAGCCCATCACCACGGAGTAAAGTCTGTTGTTGTGATTGCAGCATGTGATTGTGTTGTGTTGCTGTTGGAAAGTGTGATGCTGTTTAGTGTTTTGTAGAGTTTTTTTGGGGTTTGTTTTGTGATCAAGTGTTTGTAGGAAGTTATTCCAATTTAGTTTTTGTTGTTCTTGTATTATGTTGTTAGTTTGGGTGTTGAGTGCTTGAATTTGTTGTGTGATGTCTTGTGTGTGGGGTGCTGGGGAGTGTTTCAGTATGTCGCGTTGTCTGATGAGGATTTGAATTTCTGGTGTGAAGTTGGGGTTGTGTCTTTTTCTGTTACCTCTTGGAATGTGTTTCTTGTCAGCATTTTGGATAGTTTTATTGAGTATGTGTACAGCATTGTTGATGTTAGTGATGGGTGTACTGTTTAGAGTTGTGAAGTGTTGTTCTGTCTCATTTGTGAATGCTTCCCAGTTAGCTCTTTTATAATTGGTGTATGTGTGTTTGTGGCTAGCTGGGGTGAGTCTGGTTTTGGTGGTGATAATGATCGGGAGGTGGTCAGAGCCTAAGGTTCTGACCACCCTCCAGGATGTTGTGGGGGCGAGTTCTGGGGAGCAAAAGGTGATGTCTGGAGATGATGGGTTATAGAGGGCTTGGTGAGGAATATGGGTATGTTGATGGATGTCGTTAAGGATGATGAGGTTATCTGTTTGGTTTTGTAGTACCAGCCCTCTGTCTGTGTCGGGGTTGTCGACAAACCAGGCCGACGTCTTGGCGTTGAAGTCACCACACACACAGAGGGTTATTACGAACACTGGTGATATGGCAAGCCCCTAGCCACAGCCGCCGGACGACTATCACAGAGAGAGGGCGCCCAGCTCCCCCTTTTTGCCCACCCGAGGAGGGAGACCCCCACCCCCGCGGAGGTATACCTGGCCCTTGTTTTGACTTCCGAGTCATTGCCAGGTAGCACAGGAATTCTTCCTATCAATGAACTAACCATGCATGACTAACACCTTTACTAACCTCTATTAACTCACAATAAACCATTTACCTTTCTTGCATGCTCTGATCACTAAATTAGCACCTCAGCTATACCATAGAATGAAGATTGAACAATCTAAGAGAGACGCTCCTATCACAGCTGTCCCCATCCTCCTCGCAAAGTAGATCCAGTCTCTCTCCCCTAAATACTTCCAGTATAGCCAAAATAGTACCTCTTACCAAGGCTCAGTTATATGAAAATATAAAGGCTTCCTATAGCCATGTGCCACAACAGTAAATACCATCTTACCTAGTCCCCATATCTATTGAGAGCTCAAATAAGTCCATAAGACTCGAGATCCCTACTGTCTACAGAGTCCAGAACCGAGCCTATAAATCTAGTTCCCGCCCCCAGTCAAATCAGTTGAAAGCTAGACACCAACCAGTGGTCACTACCCTGCAGTTCACCTCTAGCTCTGCTTTATACATTGTTAAACACTTTACCTCTTCTTAATTTCCTGTGTTCTTAATTATCTGTTCTTTCTTAAATTTACATGTTTTCCATATACTATATATTATTTTTTTTTCCCTTAGTCATACTACTTTTCTTGTTAACCTACACTTTTCTGACTATGCTTCTTTTTACTTCACCCTTGAGGCTCGAGGACGAGCCTATAATGAAGGAGAGGGAAGTAAAATGCCCCAGAACGAGAAGCCCACCACAGAAGCCACGAACGAACACCACACAGAAACACACAAAGGAAAGGTCCACAGAACGAAAGGACCAGCTGACCGAGCCAGCCAATTCAGACAGGCCCAAGCCCGCAGGGCTAAGCAGCTCCAGGCCGCACCTAGATACCCCTTCTAAACTGACAATTTTTCCACACCTCATGTACACTACCCCCTCGTGTCCTACACTCCTAACTACAAAGATGATGAACAGGAATATACATTCATATTAAAAACACCCATGCCCTGTCCCGACGTTGAGCCAATGCCAACACATCAGACAGCCATAATTATATCTATGCATGTTCTTACATCCGAGAAGTAGATGTTATATATCTTAGAAGTTAAAACACCCACGCCTGTCCCTAGACCTTGTATATCATTTCCCATGACGAGTATAGATATATGTAACCCGTGCTCAGTCGCCCCCTTGCATTGTTCCTCTAGTAACTAAGTGTCTCTAATATTAACTGCCACCAGTATTGATACGACATAGCGGCACTGTCCTTGTGTCGTATTGTGCCAAGTACAGATCAACCAGGTTTCATCACCTTATTAGGACGACGACTATAATGTCATCGTTCATCGATGTATGCAATCCTTAGTTTAAGTATTAATATTAACATTCCCTAACATCTTGTCTTGCCAGACTAAGCTTCTGAAGACCCATCGCCCCATAAATCTATGTATTCAATCCTTAGGTTAAGTATTTTTATCCGCCATTGTGTTCACCTTTTTCCATTTACTTTTCCACAATTGTCATAAGTCTTCCCCTTGCCTCCTTCGTATCCACAGTCCACACTACGCCAATTTACTTCGTGTCATACACCTCTTACCCCAACCAGAGATTGTATAAGATAACCTGGTTACCAGTATCTGTCATAAGTACCCCGAAACAATAACTAAGTACCCCTACGAACTGCTGCTGTTGTTGGTATATTTATATTTAATAGAAAACGCAGTTCCCAGGGCCAACTAATAGTATCCATAACCCCTCGGACTGATCACATAACTCTATCTTTTCCAGACTCGTATACCACCCCATAGTTGCATTCCCCGGTAGCATTTGGCTAACGTATTCTACTGCCTTTTCAAACTTCCATATCAACTGCAGCCTAATGCCACCCCCACGCCCAGAGACCTTAGGGTCAAATTCCCCTATAGCCCCCCTGCACTCCTCCCCTCTCATTATAAGACCCCACACTTCTCTACTCTTGTCCGACCTAGCCTCTCTCTCATACCTCTTGAAGATCCTTGAATTGTCCGTTGCTAACGCTCTCCAACCTTTTATATATATACTCCTATCCAGCCTACCTTCACTTAGTAGGCCAGAACAACATTAGAACTTTACTAGCCCCTTGCATGCCATCTATTCTCTTACAACCCTGCACCCAATGGTCGTCGGTGCGAGGCTAGCCGCCTCGCCAGTAACTAACTTCTATTGCCATACTTCCAGATAAATGTGGCAGAGTTAGCAACCCAGTCTCCACCACATCCAGCAAACCCTACAATTAACAACCAGCCGAGTAAAACCAGCTAACTAAGGCACCTTCTGTTTTGGTATTAAGGACACCCACATCTGTCTCATACACAGAGGGTTATTACGAACACTGGTCCTGATGTGGCGGCGTCTACGCCGTGGGACCACCTCCCGGAGCTGCCAACCGCGGATGGCTGCCGACCCTCCGCGGCCGGAGACAAGATCAATCGACCAGTGGAGGACAACCGGATGCCGGCCGCGGGGAGCAGTTTCGGGAGCCAAACCATCACAACTATTCCCTGCCCCCCCCCTGGGGGCACGGGTCCTTGGAGTGGCTTCGGTCGCGCCGGGAATTTCCACACCTCTCACACCACACACACACACATCACACAGTTTTTACTACACCGAGAAATGACTCTCCGGCTGTCATTTCTCGAAGACTTCTTCTAGCCGGAGACATTGAGAGCAACCCAGGACCCACGTACACATACATATGTCCAACTTGCTCAAAACCCATCACTTCGAGTCGCCACACTAAGGGTTCAGTTCTCTGCAATTCATGCAGGAACTGGACCCACTTCACCTGTACAACACTTGCCTCCAAGAAACACTACACGAACACCTGGACCTGTTCCTCATGCCCCTCCCTCTCCCAGTCAAATCCCTCGCCTAAAACCCGTCCACCTCTCCTCCCCAACCCACCTAGCCTTCCCATATCATCCACTCCCCCCCCCTAAAACCCGTCCACCTCTCCTCCCTAACCCACCTAACTTTCCCATACCATCCACATCCTCAACTCAACACACCACACCCCATCCTAATCCATTCCAACCCCCATCTCCTGCTTCCCAATCCCCACCCCCACCTCACCCATTCCAACCTCCAGCCCCTCCCTCACCCCCACCCCATCCTCGTGCAGCAGCACCCAACATACATCGTGCACATAATATTAACATTCTCCAATTGAACATAGATGGCATTAACACAAAGAAACACGAACTCTCACACTTCATCAAACAACACAACATACACATTGCCATCTTACAAGAAACAAAACTCCGCACATCACAAAAAACACCCACATTTCATAATTTCACCACCATCAGACAAGACTGGGCTGTCGGCGGGGGCGGTGGACTCATCACCCTGGTACACAATGAAATATCATACATAGTAACCAGTGTACAAACCAAATCCCTCCTCCCCCCAAATGATAACACAACAGAAATACAATCAATTAAAATACGCACTGGCAACAAATCCAACATAACCATCATAAACACATACATCCCTCCCCAAACATCCCCTACAGTACCAAGTGAATACAGACCACACTTACAACACATCACAAACACCCCACACATCATCCTGGGTGGTGACTTCAACGCCAAGACGTCGGCCTGGTTTGTCGACAACCCCGACACAGACAGAGGGCTGGTACTACAAAACCAAACAGATAACCTCATCATCCTTAACGACATCCATCAACATACCCATATTCCTCACCAAGCCCTCTATAACCCATCATCTCCAGACATCACCTTTTGCTCCCCAGAACTCGCCCCCACAACATCCTGGAGGGTGGTCAGAACCTTAGGCTCTGACCACCTCCCGATCATTATCACCACCAAAACCAGACTCACCCCAGCTAGCCACAAACACACATACACCAATTATAAAAGAGCTAACTGGGAAGCATTTACAAATGAGACAGAACAACACTTCACAACTCTAAACAGTACACCCATCACTAACATCAACAATGCTGTACACATACTCAATAAAACTATCCAAAACGCTGACAAGAAACACATTCCAAGAGGTAACAGAAAAAGACACAACCCCAACTTCACACCAGAAATTCAAAACCTCATCAGACAACGCGACACACTGAAACACTCCCCAGCACCCCACACACAAGACATCACACAACAAATTCAAGCACTCAACACCCAAACTAACAACAAAATACAAGAACAACAAAAACTAAATTGGAATAACTTCCTACAAACACTTGATCACAAAACAAACCCCAAAAAACTCTACAAAACACTAAACAGCATCACACTTTCCAACAGCAACACAACACAATCACATGCTGCAATCACAACAACAGACTCTACTCCTTCATGTAAACAACAAGCAAACACTCTCATCAATCACTTCTCACATGTCAGCCACCTAAAACCTCACAAAGACGACCGACGTGTCATCCGGCGTAAGAGACAATTCCCCACAGACCCTGACTATACACCCTTCACCAATCACCAGACAAAGCATATCATCAACAATCTCAAGCACTCACCCGCCTGTGGCCTAGACAACATAAGCAACATACACCTCAGACACCTGGGACCACAAGGCATACAAACACTCACTAACATATCAAACTACAGCTATTCACACAACACAATACCAGACATTTGGAAGCATGGTATCATCATCACATTCCCCAAACCCAACAAAGACCCCACGCTACCCTCCTCGCACCGCCCCATCACACTCCTTTGCTCCCCCTCCAAAGTCATGGAACGCCTAGTATTACAACTAATTACACCCGACCTACCCCTAGCTCCAACACAACATGGCTTTAGGCCACTGCACTCCACAAACACTCTTCTCACAGACCTTACACAAAGAGCTTTTGACGGCATCAACTCAGCTAGACCACCACACAGATCACTATTAGCCACACTCGACATTAGTAAAGCCTTCGATGCCATCCCCCGCCACAACCTAACAAACAAAATCTACAACACAAACATGCACAACAACACAAAAAGGTGGCTGGCCAACTTCCTAGCAGGCAGATGTGCACACGTATCTTTTGCCGGTCAGTCATCTAAAATCAGAAACTTTCCAAACGGAGTCCCACAGGGATCCGTCCTATCGCCCGCACTCTTCAATCTGTACATGCACGATATAACTACACCCAATACTCCCCAAATAAACTTAGCCTCCTATGCAGATGACATAACACTCACATGCACACACCATGACCCAAGAAGAGCAACAGATCTCCTTCAACCCTATCTCAACACACTACATGGCTGGTGCACTACAAACAGACTGAATCTAGCCCCAGCCAAATCCACCGCAACCCTGCTCACAAGCTGGACAGGTGAACATGAATACATCCCTCAACTCACCATAAACAACACACCCCTAACACATACACACACACACAAAATCCTAGGAGTAACATATGATACTCATATGACATTCAAACAGCACACCACAAACATTAAAAAGAAACTGACACCCAGACTTAACGCCCTCAGGTCACTTGCTCACACAAAATTTGGACACAACAAAGAAACTACCACCACAGTATATAAACAATACATAAGATCAGTAATGGAATACGCAAGCCCAGCCTGGGCTTCTAACCTAGCTGAAACACATCATAAGACCTTACAGACTATCCAAAACAAAGCCCTGAAGATCATTACAGGCTGCACAGCTATTGCACCCACAGATCATCTACATCAAGAAACCAAAATCCTCAAAGTCAAAGACCATCTGGACATGAGAGGCACTCAATTCCTGGCAGCAGCCTCCACGAACCAAGACCACCCACTAAACTACATGGCAACACACCCACAGACACCAAGAAATATCAAAACAACACCCAGCACACGGTATCACACACAGTTATTGTCCTCTCTCCCTCCCTGCCCACCCCGAACCAACTTCCAGAAGCACATCCATACTCATATCTCTCGCCAATCCATCCACTCACTCACAGACAACACGCTGCTGCATGCACGACCTCCCGAAATCCATCCTTCCGAATCCTCCCTCCCTCGCGAGGACAGAGTCCACCTGGCCAGGCTGAGATGCGGACACCATCCAGCTCTCCTGAGCTATCAGAAGAGACTGGATGACTCCGTTGTCGACGCCTGCCCGGGATGTAACACAGCACCCCATACCATTAAACACATCATAGAAGACTGCATTTCACACAACCACTTACGCCAACAACACAACCTACACTCAATGAGAGCTCTGTGGGAAAGCCCGATCGTGGCCATGGCCTTCCTCAGGGACTCGGGGCTGTTCGGCCAGGCAGCTTAGGGAACAACAACAACAACAACAACGAACACTGGTGATATGGCAAGCCCCTAGCCACAGCCGCCGGACGACTATCACAGAGAGAGGGCGCCCAGCTCCCCCTTTTTGCCCACCCGAGGAGGGAGACCCCCGCCCCCGCGGAGGTATACCTGGCCCTTGTTTTGACTTCCGAGTCATTGCCAGGTAGCACAGGAATTCTTCCTATCAATGAACTAACCATGCATGACTAACACCTTTACTAACCTCTATTAACTCACAATAAACCATTTACCTTTCTTGCATGCTCTGATCACTAAATTAGCACCTCAGCTCTACCATAGAATGAAGATTGAACAATCTAAGAGAGACGCTCCTATCACAGCTGTCCCCATCCTCCTCGCAAAGTAGATCCAGTCTCTCTCCCCTAAATACTTCCAGTATAGCCAAAATAGTACCTCTTACCAAGGCTCAGTTATATGAAAATATAAAGGCTTCCTATAGCCATGTGCCACAACAGTAAATACCATCTTACCTAGTCCCCATATCTATTGAGAGCTCAAATAAGTCCATAAGACTCGAGATCCCTACTGTCTACAGAGTCCAGAACCGAGCCTATAAATCTAGCTCCCGCCCCCAGTCAAATCAGTTGAAAGCTAGACACCAACCAGTGGTCACTACCCTGCAGTTCACCTCTAGCTCTGCCCTTGTGTTGTTCCGGAGTTGAGAGATTCCAGATCCGGCAGACTCCGTGGCAGAGAAGACTGATAGAAGCATCTGTCCATGTACAAGTCCTAACGTGCACCTTATAACCTTCACACAAATTCGTGGGTATATAAGTGTGTAGCCAGCAACGATCGTCAAGAGATCCGACTTGAGAACTTCCTACATTTTGGAACATCTGGACTGCCGAAGAACCAGTCGTTAGCCCCCAACATCACCGGAAGCAAGATAACCAGGACCAGATCTACAAATACTATTCAAGATTCATGTTGCTAGTACTAAGTGTTATAGTACTAGCTTGATACTCACTTATTAACTTTCTATAAAGTGGCTAAAACCTTGCCCAGTGTAATTCATATTTAACCATTCCATTTGGGACGTACTAAGCGATCAGTGCTCTTTAATTAACAGGCGACCTTGACTCTCGTAATTACCTTATTCAGATATTAAAACCTAGAAGGAAACCCTAGTGATATCTGAATGTTCGCCCACTGATTTGCGTTCTATGTATTTCTGAGACAAGAATATAAAACTTAGATCAGTACCCCCTGAGGTTACTAGAATTCCCGTGCTCTAAAATACGCGTGTCTAATCTAGTCTGAACTACTACTTGTGCATCAGAGCCACCAGTAATAAATCTAACAGTGAATATGATTCTATAAGTAACATTGATGGTCTTCGGTATATAAACCTGTTGAATTAAAGCCAGTGATCAGAAGATTAATACCTGAACGTTGGAAGTGGGAGACTAGGCTCCATCCAGATCCACTTATGCTAGTGTTGTTCGATTCTATTATATTGTCTTACACGAGTATTCTGCAGTGGTATATAAATAAACGTGATCGTGTAATAAATAAACCATGTGTTTCTTTGTGTTCTCTATTCCTCATATCTTGTATTGTGCATGCAGCCTTATATACCCAGTCAATTAGAACTCACAGTACCCAAGTTAAACCTGTAGAAAAACAGGGCATAACATTGGCGGCAGCGGTGGTTCTTGATTCGGATAAAAGGTTGCATTACACTGCAAGTTTGGAACAGTAGAAGCATGGCAACATCGCGAAATTGGCAGCCACTCACATATATTCCCAAGTATGATGTACTTTACTTGTCATTAATGAGACCCCATATGGATTATGCTGTTCAATTTTGGTGTCCTTATTACAGAATGGACATAGATTCATTGGAGAGAGTACAACGTAGAATGACAAAAATGATCCATAATATTAGAAATCTTCCGTATGAATAAAGGTTGAAGAAATTAGGCTTACATTCATTAGAGAGACGCAGAGTTAGAGGTGACATGATAGAGGTATTCAAGTGGGTTAGTGGAATTAATAAAGGAGACATGAAAATTGTACTAAAGCTCAGTGATAGCGAAATAACTCGTACAAATGGCTTCAAATTAGATAAATTTCGTTTCAGAAAAGATATAGGCAAATTAATATTGGTTTGGTAACAGAGTTGTAGATGGGTGGAATAGGCTACCAAGTGATATAGTGGGATCAAGAACGATAGGGAGCTTTAAGATAAAATTAGATAGGCATATGGACGAGATGGGTTGGGTGTGAGGGGGATCTACCAGGTGTGGGCCAATCGGCGCTCAGCAGACCCCAGTAATCTTGTGTTAATCTCTGACCGTTTTGGTGGGGTCAGTACTCAAGGTATTAGTGAGATGGGTCTATAATTGGGCCTTGCAATTGAGGTTGGGTGTGACAGGGATCTGCCTTGTATGGGCCGATCGGCTTTTTGCAGACTCCCATTTTCTTATGTTCTTATGTTATGTTCACTGTCTCAACTCCTAGACTCAGACCCTCATTCGAGATCTCAGAACGCCACCTATTGAGCAATGAACTCAATAGGCATTGCCCCACTATAGCATATTTTGAATATGGGAATATTCATACAGTGCTATTTAATCAGGGAACAATGAGCTAGGGTATCTATTTGGCATTTCGGTGGTCTTTGTGGTCATTATGCACTGATACTATAGGTAGCCTACAGCACACATTCCATATTTCTCTCTCTCTCTCTCTCTCTCAGGATGTGTGCAACGATGGTTTTGTGATTCAAGAGGACAGAAGGACGAGGGGAGACTCAAAGAAAATTTTCAAGGAAAGATCAAGACTTGAAAAGAGTAAAAATTTGTTTTGTAATTGTGGTAAATGATTGGAATGTACTGCCCCAGTATGTGATTGAGTCGTAATCTTTACAAACAATTGGGCGTCATTTAGACAAGGCATGGAGTAGATAAGATCTAATTTATAATTATAAAGCTAAACTTCAGTATGATAAAATTTAATTCACTGCCACTGCCACAGCCACCACTTTTAGTGCGGGTCTCGAGCTGGATACACACTACACAGGTCTAAAAAGGCCTCTTCCAGAACGTATACTGTAAGATCCTGTAAGATGAGGTTCTTCCTAATTTGAACAAAATGAGAGAGAGGTTACAAGCTATCATATCCGTGGCATCAAATTACACTTGGTAAGTCGAACCTCCAGTGCTGCCAATCCATAGGCAGATAACTGATTTCATAAAATGGTTTGACTATAGTGGTTGGGGATAGGAGAAGGAGAAGGTTCAGGATTAGGGATGTAATGTTTGATGATCCTAGTTCTAAAGGAATCAAGAGTAGGGTTATAACTAGCCTATGTGAAATGGGAGGTGATTAGACCACTTAATTGGATGCTGCGGGGAAAAATTATTGTCTAAATATGTCCGTGCTTGCCTGATAGGTGTGATATTTTAGGTAGTGGCTGTGTCTCGTAAATTGTATACTTGTGGGGTGTAAATATATATCTTTGTCTATGTCTACTAAGTTGTTAGTGATTTTATATAACATCTGTTGTCTGTGTATTTGTCTTCCTGTTGCAAGTGGGTTGATCTAGTCTAATATTCGCTCCGGAGGAGCGTTCCATTGGTTGATGGTTCTGATAGCGAAACAGTTTCCCTTTGCGGTGGTCTTCCAGTGGTTGCCTCTCGCTAGCTTCAGGCTGTGGCCTCTAAGGTTGTTGCTTCAGATGGTGAAGAATTTGGAATAGGGGACTTCATCAAAACCATGGATCGAGCAACTTATGCACTTTGTCCATCCTCTTCCAACATAGAGATCCTATTGTCTATAGGATATCCATTCCGACGTTCCTCTAGCGTTGGCAGGTTTAGGGCTTCACATCTCTTCTATACACTATAATAGTAGAAAAGCAAATGTCACAGGACACATCCAAGATAATTCGTATATGGAGAATATTGGTAGAGCCTCTAACAGCGTTTCTTAACCTGGGTGGCGTGCCCCCCTAAGGGGGCCTTTGACAATGCTAGGGGGGGGGGGCGTGGGGTAATCAAAATTCAAAATAGGGCTAGGCCATTGAAATGCATACAAGGTAATCTCAAAAATATATATAAATAAGAAACTTCGATAGGAAAAATTCACAACCGTCATTCCGAGCAATCACATGTAGTGTTGATATAAAACCATTAATCAGTTTTAATCTTTGCATGCAGATTGGTTATTTTTTCGCCCTTTTTTACAGTATCTTGCGTCTTAAGCATCCATATGGAATGGATAACAAAAAAAAACGTTTTCTAGGCATCAGAGACGTGTGTGTGTGGCATCATGAATACAGTCCTGACCAAAGGGGGGCTCGGTGCTAAAAAGGTTAAGAACCCCTTTATATATACCCCTGTTATATACTATATAACATATACATAGCATAATAATTACAGATGATAGAAGCTGCTATAGATGGTAATATGCAGCAGAAAAGAAGAGAAATAGAGAGACCCCAGATAAAAAGTTTTGGCACATAACATGGATAGCTACTATCACCACATCTACGGGCAGAGGGACGTCACAACAAACAGTAGCCTACTCCCCCTGCACCAGGCGCCTCCCCAGGCGTCACCACCAGAGTGGCCCTTCTTACACGAAACAGCATCATCGTATGTAGACATTAGCGCCAGACAAGACATCTGCACCGTAGCCGAGTTACCTTCTTGTGCCATTTTCCAAGCATTAGTGAAATGCTAGGTTTTTCCAGGTTAAATAGGAATGGGAATTATCCCCAGGTTACCTTTAGGATCAAGCTTTCCTGGTACCTGGCGTGGGGTACGAACCTCTGAAGGGAATTTAACCCTCCTAAAAACCCACAGGTTTTGAGATGCCTTGGGTGGGGTTCGAACCCTGGTTAGTGACGCACCACCATCACCACCAGGCCCGCGCGCTAACCCACTGTACTACCACGGACGTACTAAAAGTATAGTAACCTTAGTCCGATTTTTAAGAACCAGGTGATAGTCTCGTGGTGTTATCACGTGATGAGTTTATTGGACTTACCATCTACGACTATTTTACGCTATACCTGACGTCAACTCCGGTTAGTATTATTGTGGGTGCGGGACATTTTCGAGGGCATTACACCACATTCCTTTTTAGTTAGGCTAGTCCAAGGGTTCCCAAAGTGGTCGATATCGACCCCCAGGGGTCGATATCACCATCCAAGGGGTCAATGAATCGCCAGGGGTCGATAAATGGCTAGGGGGTCTATGAATGGCTAGGTGAGGAACGTTTCAAAGATTCCACCTAAGAAAAGCTAGGTTATTCAAAGTTAATGAGGTACAGAAACATCTGCAGGGTACCATCAGGACAGACAATTCTACTGTTTACTGAGCTGGGTACAGAAGCGTCATTGGCACAGAGATTTTCAGTACTTTTCGAACTTACAACAGTCGGCAGAAAGTGAAAGCATTTCAGATGGTGACATGGAAACATATGCACACCTGGACAAATTGATTGAAGACTTTAAAGTGCGCTTTGAAGACCTGGAGAAAATGCAAGTGCCTGAATGAATTCTTACACCATTTGCCTTGGAAATACAAAATGCAGACATTAACTCTACTAATACTAATATTAAGGTACTACTATAATTCCACATATTTATTGTATCATAATATGCATGTAATACGTTTCTTTTTTCACAACATAATATATTATTCTTATTTTTAAATGTTTGGGGGTCGATGAATAATTTGAAACTTCATTAGAGGGTCAATGAGCTGAAGAGTTTGGGTATCCTGCTAGTCCCTAGCCTCGTAAGGTTGTAAGGTATCGTAGCCTTTTTACCTTAGCTATCTCAATATGTTTTTTTTTTTTTAGGGTTCGCGTGACGGGTGCTCCACGTAGCTACCTGGTCACGTTCCTTAGCTTCCACCAATGAAATGCTAGGTTTTTCCAGGTTAAATAGGAATGGGAATTATCCCCAGGCTACCTTTAGGATCAACCTTTCCTGGTACCTGGCGCGGGGTACGAACCTCTGAAGGGAATTTAACCCCCCTAAAAACCCACAGATTTTGAGATGCCTTGGGTGGGGTTCGAACCCTGGTTAGTGACGCACCACCATCACCACCAGGCCCGCGTGCTAACCCACTGTACTACCACGGACGTACTAAAAGTATAGCAACCTTAGTCCGATTTTTAAGAACCAGGTGATAGTCTCGTGGTGTTATCACGTGATGAGTTTATTGGACTTACCATCTACGACTATTTTACGCTATACCCGACGTCAACTCGGGTTAGTATTATTGTGGGTGCGGGACATTTTCGAGGGCATTACACTAAACTCATCACGTGTTAACACCACGAGACTATCACCTGGTTCTTAAAAATCGGACTAAGGTTGCTATACTTTTAGTACGTCCGTGGTAGTACAGTGGGTTAGTGCGCGGGCCTGGTGGTGATGGTGGTGCGTCACTAACCAGGGTTCGAACCCCACCCAAGGCATCTCAAAACCTGTGGGTTTTTAGGAGGGTTAAATTCCCTTCAGAGGTTCGTACCCCACGCCAGGTACCAGGAAAGGTTGATCCTAAAGGTAGCCTGGGGATAATTCCCATTCCTATTTAACCTGGAAAAACCTAGCATTTCATTGGTGGCAGTGGTGGGATACGAACCTCTGAAGGGAATTTAACCCTCCTAAAAACCCACAGGTTTTGAGAAGCCTTGGGTGGGGTTCGAACCCTGGTTAGTGACGCACCACCATCACCACCAGGCCCGCGTGCTAACCCACTGTACTACCACGGACGTACTAAAAGTATAGCAACCTTAGTCCGATTTTTAAGAACCAGGTGATAGTCTCGTGGTGTTATCACGTGATGAGTTTATTGGACTTACCATCTACGACTATTTTACGCTATACCTGACGTCAACTCGGGTTAGTATTATTGTGGGTGCGGGACATTTTCGAGGGCATTACAATTAGGCTAGTCAAACCGATACCATTATCCCCTCCCCTGTGCCTCTAAGTATACCATCATTTCCCACTCTATATTAAAAAATAAAGCTTCACACACAGCTAGGCTACTTTGCCCTCTTCTATACTCACCCACCAGCCAACCCATTATGTGTTTCAGGCACATTTTATGGTATTCGATCACTGGAGAGAATTTCTGTAACCTCTCAAACAAGTATATATATAAATGTTTATAAAAAAATTGCTGTCATACGAGTTACGACCTCCAGGCTTGAGGACGTGTCATTTTCCCTGACTAGGAAAATATTTTGCAGCAGCAAAGAAGAGAAACCGAGGAGACACCCCAGATTAAGCCGCGGCCTATAACAATTAAGGATAGCAGCTTTCACCACGTCCAAGACAGGACGCAACAACCAGCCCTCCGCTATGTTTATTTGGGGTGTATTAATTGGGTGTATTTATATCATGCATGTACAGATTAAAGAGTGCGGGCGACAGGACGGATCCTTGCGGGACTCCGTTTGGGAAATTTCTGATGCTAGATGACTGACCGGCAAAGATACGTGTGCACATCTGCCTTCTAGGAAGTTGGCCAGCCACCTTTTTGTGTTGTTGTGCATGTTTGTGTTGTAAATTTTGTTTGTTAGGTTGTGGCGGGGGTCCGGGGGATGGCATCGAAGGCTTTACTAATGTCGAGTGTGGCAAGTAGTGATCTGTGTGGTCTGGCTGAGTTGATGTCGTCAAAAGCTCTTTTGTGTAAGGTCTGTAAGAAGAGTGTTTGTGGAGTACAGTGGCCTGAAGCCATGTTATGTTGGAGCTAGGGGTAAGGCGTGTGTAATTAGTTGTAGTACAAGGCGTTCTATGACTTTGGAGGGGGTGCAGAGGAGTGTGATAGGGCGGTGTGAGGAGGGTAGCGTGGGGTCTTTGTTGGGTTTGGAGAAAGTGATGATGATACCATGCTTCCAGATGTCTGGTATTGTGTTGTGTGAATAACTGTAGTTTGATATGTTAGTGAGTGCTTGTATGCCTTGTGGTCTGAGGTGTATGTTGCTTATGTTGTCTAGGCCACAGGCGGGTGAGTGCTTGAGATTGTTGATGATGTGCTTTGTCTGGTAGTTAGTGAAGGGTGCATAGTCAGGGTCTGTGGGGAATTGTCTCTTACGTCGGATGACACGTCGGTCGTCTTTATGGGTTTAGTAGGAAAGAATGGTAGAGATTGGGAGTTGAATCAGTTGCTGTTCGCTGATGACACAGCGTTGGTGGCGGATTCTGAGGAGAAATTGCAGCGGGTAGTCAAAGAGTTTGGTGTGGTTTGTGGGAGGAGGAAACTGAAGGTGAACGTCAATAAAAGTAAAGTACTGGTGTGCAAGCACCAAGCTTATGTCTACTACTAAACACGACATAAGAGATAGACAAACCAAACTGAAATTATTACTGATTACGGATTACTGATATAGTAAGGATGTAAGGTATCTTACAATAACCCCCTAGAAATACTTTCTCTAAAGTATCTATTTTTTTATCCTCCCCATTTCGCCAGCTAACCTAATCCCAGAAGGACCCCAATGGAAATACGCCTAACGGCCTTATTGGGCTATCCTTAGTTGGAATTATGCAAAGCTGGTACATGTCATATTTGTAACATAATATGTGGTACCAACTCTGTAAATTGCTAACTGAATAAATATTATTATTATTATTATTATTGTAGGAACGCTAAAAGCAGTAACAAGAAATAGGGTTGTCAGTATGGAAGTGAAGAAGTCCTTGCATGACAGTGTGGTAATCCCGACACTGACTTACGGAAGCGAAGCATGGACGTTGGTTGAGAGACTCAGACCAAGAGTGAGAGCAGTGGAAATGAATTACTTAAGGAGTGCGTGCGGAGTTACATGGAGGGATAGACAGACTAATGAGGAAGTAAGAAGGAGGTGTGGTGTGGAGGTAGATGTGCTGGAAAGTGTGAAAAGGAACAACTTGAGATGGTTCGGCCACATGGAAAGTATGGAAAGCGAGAGAATGACTAAGGGGGTGTACGAGAGCGAGGTGGAGGGACAGAGAGGGAGAGGTAGACCGAATATGAGGTGGAAGGATGGAGTGAGGAACTACATGAACGAAGGCGGTGCTGGTTGGGGGGAGGGGCGTCGACTGACTGGGGACAGAGGTGCATGGGGGCGGTTCGTTCGTAGCCACCCCTTCGGGGATCACAGCGTCAGGCAATAGATAGATAGATAGATTATTATTATTAATAGGGGTGATCGTAGGGTGAATCTAGATGTGATGCTGGATGGGGAAATATTGGAACAAGTAAATCAAGTGTTTTAAATATCTAGGAGGAACGATAAGCAGGAGTGGAGGTATGGAAATGGAGGTAAAACAGAGAGTGTGTGAAGGAAGGAAGGTTTTCGGAGCAATGGGAAGTATGTGGAAGACAAGAAATCTCGGAATGAAAGTAAAAAGTGCAATGTATCAAGGAATTGTTGTGCCAACGGTGATGTATGGGGCTGAGACATGGGCTCTGAAGGAAAAGGAGAGAAGAAAGCTGGATGTGATGGAGATGAGCTGCTTGAGGAGTATGTGTGGAGTTACTCTTAGAGACAGATTGAGGAATGAAGAGATACGTAGGGGAGTGGGGCAGCAGGAACATTTGTCAGCCAAAGGTGACAGAGAGTGCTGAGCTGGTATGGTCATGTTGAACGAATGGAAGATGAAAGGCTTACAAAGAGAATATGTAAGTCAGATACAAGGGGAGATAGAATTAGGGCAGGAAGACTCCCATTGAGATGGAGAGACTGTGTAAGACAAGCTTTGGATGATAGAGGAATGACTATAGATCAGGCAAAGGAAGTGGTAATAAACAGGAATTAATGGAGAATGCTTGTGAATAGATGAATGTAAATGTGGTCATTTGGGAGAGAGGGTCATGCACCAGTTGGACTAGATAATAGTCCATCAGGCGCCTGGCCCGGGGAGCCGGTGGTAACGAAATGTGCGCCTGGAAACATGGTGGGTGGGCTTGTGGTGGTAAAGCTTCGCTGCAGGTCTACCTACGGAAATTGGCGCCTCTCCGGGGGATCTGGGACCTGGGAATCTTTTGCTGGGAACCCCAAATGGGTCTGGGTCTCTGGGTATTTCTCCTGAGCGACCTAGATGTGTGTAAGATTTTGTTTTGTTTTTCTGATATGTTGTGATGTCCCTGTTCGGGCTCTGTCTCGAGTCGGCCATAAAAATAAAATAAAAATAGGAAAACTGGGGAAGATGCCAGAGTATATATATAGGCTACATACATTAAATTATTATTGAGGATTTTGATTTTGACATTTTCGAGCCATTATGTTTTAGTTTTCCCCCTAGACAAAGAAAAATGCCTCTCCAGACCTCTATCAAACTAAACAATATTAACGCCCCCCAGACCTCCTTCAATTCAAATATGTGCATTTCTCGGTGTGTAATACACTGTACCCGCAACCACAAATTCCAAGTTGACGTCTGGGATAACGTAAAATAGTCGTTGGTGGCGAAGTCAAAGAAACCCACCATGTGAATCACCACGAGACTATCACCTGGTTCTTTCAAGGAGAACCAAGGTTGCTATCCTATTGTACGTCCGTGGTAGTGCAGTGGGTTAGCGCGCGAGTCTGTTAAAACCTACTGAGGTCCCAAACCAGGGTTCGGATCCGCGCCAGGCACCACCACTGGGCCTGGGGATTTTCGGGAGGGTTAAATTCCCTTCACACCCAGCATTTTATTGGTGGCAGTCACGGAACGTGATCTGGTAGCTAGATAGAGCACCCATCACGCGGACCCTACGAATATTGAGATTGCTAAGGTGATGTGGCTACGATACCTTACGACCTTAAAAGAGGCTAGGGACTAGCATTAATGTTAACCCACTGAGCACCAGCTAATTAATAATAAAAGTACACCCCAGGACCAGCAGGTTGTAAACAAATTGTTTTCCAGAAAATATCAGGAATGGATTAGAAATTAAGGAAAAACTACAAAAAACCGATCCCCTAGGTCATTAAGGGGTCCTACGGGGCGCCCGAAAGTCGGAATTACAAGAGGGGAAATGGGTAGGCAAAACATGCAAAAACATGTTTTTGCGCGCTCACGCGTGCGCGGTTAGACTTTGAGGGTTTTCAACCATCGGCATTGTTGCATGGGATACTTACGCAGTTCCCATCTACGTGCCATAGGACCGGAATAATTAACCACGACGCAACCTATGCGGGGCTGGGGTTTAGCGTTCCATACATTGCCGACGCATAACGTGCGTCGCTGGTCCTCAATGGGTTAAAGAAGAATGATGTGTAATACCCTGTAACGAGAGAGAGAGAGAGAGATACATACCCCAAATTAGTGTTTTTTTCTTCAGTAATGTTCCCTGTGTCAAGTGTATCATATAGTAGTGTACCAGCTGTGTGTGTAGTCCAAGTAAAAACAATTCAGTAACGAGAAAGTAGAGAGAACAAGAATGAACAGGCGATTACCCTTTCTCCTCCATAACGTTCCATACATGCTAGAATAAGAAGGGCTATAGAAAAAATGAACAGAAGTAAGTCACCGGGACCGGATGGGATACACCCAAGAATCATAAAGGAAGGAGGGGAGATGTTAGTAGAGCCATTGAAAATGTTATTTGAGGTATCGTTTAATACAGGACAAATCCCGATGGACTGGAGAGAGGCGAACATAACAGCTATATTTAAGAAGGGAAAGAGAAATGACCCAGGGAATTATAGACCAGTCAGTTTGACAAGTGTTGTGTGTAAACTAATGGAAACGGTAATTAGAGAAGGAATAATGGATCATATGAAGTCAAACCAACTTTTCAGTGGGAGACAGTTCGGATTCTTGCCGGGGAGGTCGACGGTACTACAGCTAATTAAGGTGGTAGATGATTGGATGCAAATTCTAGAAGATGGTGATGTAATAGACCGTGGTATATTGCGATTTTATGAAGGCCTTCGATAAGGTCCCACATAAAAGGTTAATAGAGAAAGTTAGAAGCTATAATATAGGGGAGAAATGTGTGTGAAATGGATAGAAGCCTTCCTGAAAGATCGGAGACAGAGGGTATTGGTGAATGGAATAGGCTCGGGGTGGAGGGAAATTACAAGTGGGGTACCTCAGGGATCTGTGTTGGGACCAATGCTGTTCGTTATATTTATCAACGACTTGCCTGAAGTTATAACTAATGGAAGTGAGGTATACCTGTATGCGGATGACACTAAACTGTATAGAAGAGTGAGGAGTAAGGAAGATATGGGTTTGCTTCAAGGAGATGTGGAGGGCATGAAGGGATGGTCTGAGCATTGGTTAATGCCTTTTCATCCAAAAAAATGCAAGTACATGCGGATTGGGACCAGCAAGATAGACAAGGTAGGATACAGTATGTATGAAGCGATGGAGGAAGTGAGTGCAGAAAAGGATATAGGAGTAGTGATAGATAATAAGTTTAAATTTCTCAGAACATTTAGCGGAAAAGATAAACAAAGCCAATAGAATTGTAGGGCTGATAAGGAGGACATTTGTGTCACTTGACGAAGAAATCTTCAGGAATCTATATACAGCGCTGGTTAGGCCACACCTGGAATATGCAAACCAGGTGTGGGCTCCATATATGGTAAAGGATATAGAAGCAGTGGAGAAAGTGCAGAGAAGAGCTAGCAAGCTAGTACCAACGTTGAAGAACGCGGGCTATGAGCAGAGGTTGAGGACACTGGGACTTCCGACACTGGCATATAGGAGAAAGAGAGGGGATATGATAGAGACTTTTAAGATAGTGTCAGGAAAGTATGATGAGGATATGTGTGAAGGTATCTTCTTGATGCGGAAGGGAACAAGAACGAGAGGACACTCTAAGAAAATTTACAAAGAAAGAAATAGGCTTGAGAAGGCGAAGAACTCATTTTGTGATAGAGTGGTAAATGAGTGGAACGCACTGCCCCAGTATGTAGTCGATTCCGAATCAATAAGGGAGTTTGAAAGTAATCTTGATAAAGCATGGGGAAGACAAGATTTGAAGTTTGATTATAAAACAAAAATACAGAATAGTAAAAATGTTGCGTCTGCTACCGCCGCCGCCAACACCGTGAACGACCGCAGCAGTGCAAGTACTGGTACTGAGCTGGATACACAGGCATAGTTTGCCTTTTTCCAGAGGATCTACTGTAAGAAACTGTAAGAAATAACATACCTGAGCCGCAGCCAATGTCCAGGACGCTCTCTCCCTCCTCCTGCCAGGCCATCTGCGGAAGGTACTCAGACAGCACCAGCAGGGCATCGCGGCGCTGGAGGGCATTGGCAGACACGTACAGTTGGGCGTCCTCCATCTCTCTCACTCCACTGTAGCTGATACACAAAGGAGCTGTGGGAATTAAGGAGAGGTTATTATATTTTCTATTACTAAATTACAGGCTTGCTATTGCTCGCCAGGAAAAAATCGACCCCTAAATAGCACGATAGGTCTGATTATTGACACATAAATGGGGCAAAAGTTCTTAAAATCGACAAACTAATGGGATGAACGTCTTAAAATCTCATAAATAATGGGATGAAGCATGAGGGAGAAAGGGGTCCAGAAAAACAAATAGAACAAAGACTCGATTAACTCTCTGACTTCCATATACACTTCCTCATCTGAATACAAGCGTCTAATAAGAGCCGGAAAACCGAAAAGAAATATGCGTAATTTTATCTTTAAAAAAAAAAAAAAAAAAAAAATCAGCACCATGACATAATTTTCATCTTATTCAATTTACCGTTAGACGATTTTCTTTAGCTTATCATCTACGTCGGGGGACTGAAAGGAGAAAATCAGTTTCCATTAAATAATAATAATAATAATAATAATAATAATAATATTTATTCAGTTAGCAACTTACAGAGTTGGTACCACATAGTATGTTACAAATATGACATGTACCAGCTTTGCATAATTCCAACTAAGGATAGCCCAATAAGGCCGTTAGGCGTATTTCCATTGGGGTCCTTGTGGGATTAGGTTAGCTGGGGAAAAAGGGAGGATAAAAGAAATAGATACTTTAGAGAAAGTATTTCTAGGGGGTTATTTTAAGATACCTTACATCCTATGGTAAATATCAGTAATCCGTAATCAGTAATCATTTCAGTTTGGTTTGCCTATCTCTTATGTCGTATTTAGTAGTAGACTTGGTGCTCCCTTCTCGCAGCTGTCCGGTGCAGGTGTTCCTTCAGGCTACGTCTGAAGGAATACAGTGTTCTCTTTTCACGGACTGACTGGGGTAGGTCGTTCCAGTCTTTGATGGCAGTGAAGAAGAATGTTTGCTTACCCTGTCCTTGGATTCTCGGGACCTTAAAATTAAACATACTGTTTCTTGTATTATGTCCACTCCTCTCATTTGCTTTAACAAAATCACTCTTAAGATACTCTGGAGCTCTGTCATATAAAATTTTGAAGGCATTAGTGAGCCTGATTTGTTTGGCCCTGTCAGAGACATTGAGCATACCTAGTGACTGAAGTTGTTCCTGGCCAATATGTGATCTGGGTCCTAGGTTCAGCATTAACCTAACCATTTTATTTTGAGTGGTTAGGTTCATGCTGAATTGTATCCATTCGGTCCCATTCAGCCTACTGTTTTAAGATGTTTACCCACATCCAGGTATCAATATTTTCCTGGCGAGGCCGCGAGCGGTAGCGAGCCAGCATATTAATATTTTTGTTTTGACAGCAAGCTAAATTCGTACATTTTTTGATAGAAACATTTCTCCGGCGAAGCCGGATTTCTCCATACAATGCTAAATGGGGATAAACGTCTTAAAACAGTTGGCTGAATGGGGCCGAATGGATACAAGCCAGGGAAAGAGAGAAAAGGAGAGAAATTAAGATAACAAAAAGCCAGTGACCCCCCTTAATCCCTCTCAATAACATAGGTCCTCCTTAAGCTGCATGGAATACATATAACTTTAAAGGTTTATCCCTCAATACCTTCACCTGACCTGACCTGAAATAGAAGAGAACTGAAACCAGTTACAATGTGCAGGCAGCCGGCTGGTGTGGCGGACAGTCCAACCCCAGAGAAAAAATATAAAACCCCATTTGTTCATAGAGTTGCAAAGCGATTCTATGCAAAATATACTCAGTTTTATCTTCACAAGCATCAACTCATCACCTTTCTATTTAAACAGTATGGAAAAACTAAAAAAGATAAGCTATGTATTATAATATATTTTATACAAGTGACATTTCCCCCCTCGTGCCAGGGGGCCTCTACCCTCCCTTCAGCCCCTGTGAACTACAAAAATACGTACCTAGAAGGCACATTAATCCCTTCTGTAAGGGGCCCATCATATGGCGCCATTTTGAGGCTATTATGAGACCTGAGAGCGAGGCCAGGTGTTGCAGGCAGCGCGGCGGGGCGTCAACTGCAGCGTATACAGTCTGCGGGGATACACTGAGGCCTGAGAGAGATAGAGCTCACTCATGTGCAGTGTCACACATAACGAAAACAGCAAACAGTTGCTCACTTTTTACCTATTTTGGCCTTCGTTTGCAAGATAACCATGCGTCATACAGGGATGATTAACCTCTGAAGTGCGCATGGGGGTAATTGGAAACGTCCCCCTGTGCTGACGTATTTGAGGTGTTTCCGTCACTAAAATATTCATTGTGCCATTAATAGCATTAATATTTATCCATATGCGCCTATTATGGGTTGATTATAAAGGTATTAACCTGAAACAACAATAAAACGAGTGAAAACAGCGTTTGGATGGTCAAAATCGGAGATATAGCCCGCGAGTTGTATAATGTATGGGTGAGGCAATCTGCTTTCCCGCCAATTTCCCCCAAGGCCACTGAGACACAGTCGATCGATACTCTCTCTCTCTCTCTTGCACTCGCTTGCTATCAGTGATGACCACACCCTCCAATCGGATTTCTAATGTTAGCACGAAAATATACCTCAGAATAAGGGAATAACAGGGAAAATAGGTGATAACTGAAGGAGAGGAGGAAAGTGGGGAAGGAGGGGAGGTAGAGGACTGAGATTTTGCATGGCCCAGGGGCCAAAAAAAAAATAAAAAAATAAAAAAAAAAAATATAAAAATTTTTTTTTTTTTCGATGTCAAAAGTTGATTTTTATTTTCTCTGACTCTTAAGAGTCTTCCCGCAGTGCGCCGGGGGAACTCTTAAGAGTCTCCCCGCAGCTCCCGGGTTAAGGTGTCATTGGAAACCTCTACCATTGTACTTTCAAGAATATTTAATTGTATTACTCTGTCTCTTCCTTATGCATGAAAATGAGCAAGGAATGAAGGTTATTTTGGGGCAATGCTCCACAGGGGTTAATGTAACAATATAATATAAAGTATATAGAGTTATTTTGACTAAAAGGGAACTTTATATATGAACAAGGAAAAGGGCAGGGGCTCAAGCACCCCGAAGGGGACCCCCCCCCCCCCCCTGTGCACGTCACTGCATACAAGGCTGTGGCTATGATTATTTTCAGGGTCTTACAACAGAAGTCATGAGGTGAGACTGATTGGCCTATAGTTTAGGGGTAGGCTACATGATGGGAACCTTTTTTTAATAGTGGGATAATGTCAGATAGTTTCCAATCCACCGGAAGTTTGCCCTGAGCTAGTGACTGCTGAAAGATCATGTGGAGGGGAATAGCTAGACCAGGGCAGGACTTGAGGAGACATGGATGGAGTCCATCCGGGCCCATGCTCTTGTTAACATCCAAGGAAGACAATCTCTTTCTATTGTTACCATTGATTGACACAACGAAGCACACATTGAATAGTCTCACCAGCCAATCTATTATCACATCTCCCTTCTTAACCCACAGAACCCCAGCGTTTGCGTCGCAATGTATGTAACTCTAAACCCCAGCGCCGCATAGGGTGCGTCGCGGTTAATTACTCCGGTCCTATGGCACCTAGAGGGCTCAGATTTGTATGAGAACTGTGTAAGTATCCCATGCAACAATGCCGATGGTTGAAAACCCTCAAACTCCAACTGCGTGCGCGTAAGCGCGCAAAACGTGTTTTTGAATGTTTTTGCCTACCCATTTCCTCTCTTGTAATTCCGACTTTCGGGCGCCCCGTAGGACCCCTGACCTAGGGGATCTTTTTTTTTTGTGGTTTTTACTTAATTTCTAACCTATTCCAGGTGTTTTCTGAAAACAAAATTTGTTTACAACCTGCTGGTCCTGGGGTGTACTTTTATTTTTAATTAGCTGGTGCTCAGTGGGTTAATACACTCCACAGCAATACCATTCTGTTCAGGTAGGCATACATTATTATGAAAAACGCGCTTATTTTAGCGACTTCTGAGGACCAATCTAGCGAGCCGCAGGTTCCTGGCAACCTCTACTGGCAACACTGCTTCTCCTTCTGTCTTTCTTTCTTATTGAAGTTTTGTTATGGTCCAGACATCATGAAGTGAGTACCTCTAAAATATCCTGTTTTATCTCCGTCATCCTGCATATTATATAGATTTCTGTATTACAGTTGTGGACTATATATAAGCAGTATGTATTCTAATGCCGCCTATTTGTTGGTTTCAGGCTTCAACTGTGTAATTATAGCGGGTACAAAATCCAGCCTGGTCATGGCAAGACTATGGTCAGGACCGATGGCAAGGTAACTATTATCCTTATTTCAGTTTTTTTATTGGCTAGGATTATTTTGTGAATTGGAATATTTATTTGGAAAGTACGTGTTGTTATATTCCTTAAATGGGGTTTTACAAAATCGTAGCCTATCGACGGGTAGCGTATCTAATCCAGAGGCCCATTCCCATTCTGAAAAACTTGGGTAGGCTAGGCCAAAATGAGGGAATTATATTTACTAGTTACGCACCCTTAGTGGCCTACTAGGCCTAGGCCTATACCCTGCTCCAAACTAGGGAAAAAAATATCGGAGACTACCACGAATGTTTTCATGGTTAGCCTAGGCTATACTTTTCGGTTTTAAGTTTTATCAATAGGCTAGGCCTATAGCCCTACAGTGGTTGAAATAGGGTAAGACACCAATAAAAGTACGGTCTCCCAGAAGAAATAGTCATGAGCCAGAGTGTTAACGCGTTTAAAAATAGGGGTCAATATACAGGAGGCGCTACAATATAGCCTAGGTAGCAAAATTCTAATGGTAGTTTTGGGTTCCTATCATCAAATGCTTCATTTCTAGCCTATATACTTTTTATCCCCGGGGGAAAACAAAAAAATCTTGGGATTTTTCATTTATTTTCTTGGGATTTTTTGTTTTGGTCATTAACCTAACCAAAAAACCGAACCTAACCTAATAGCCCCCAAATACATTTAGGTTAGGTTAGGTTTTTTGGTTAGGTTAATAGGCCTAGGCCTAGCCTAAAAAAAAAAAAAAAATCCCGGGGATAAAAAGTAGGCCTAGGCCTATATAGAAATGAAGCATATGATGAAGTTGGAGAGAGTACAACGTAGAATGACAAAAATGATCCATAATATTAGAAATCTTCCGTATGAAGAAGGTTGAAGAAATTAGGCTTACATTCGTTAGAGAGACGCAGAGTTAGAGGCGACATGATAGAGGTATTCAAGTGGGTTAGTGGAATTAATAAAGGAGACATGAAAAATTTACTAAAGCTCAGTGATAGCGAAATAACTCGTACAAATGGTTTCAAATTAGATAAATTTCGTTTCAGAAAAGATATAGGCAAATATCGGTTTGGTAACAGAGTTGTAGATAGGTGGAATAGGCTACCAAGTGATATAGTGGGATCAAGAACGATAGCGAGCTTTAAGATAAAATTAGATAGGCCTAGTCATATGGACGAGATGGGTTGGGTGTGAGGGGGATCTACCAGGTGTGGGCCAATCGGCGCTCAGCAGACCCCCGTAATCTTGTGTTAATCTCTGACCGTTTTGGTGGGGTCAGTACTCAAGGTATTAGTGAGATGGGACTATAATTGGGCCTTGTAATTAGGGTTGGGTGTGACAGGGATCTGGCTTGTATGGGCCGATCGGCTTTTTGCAGACTCCCATTTTCTTATGTTCTTATGATAGGAACCCAAAACTACCATTAGAATTTTGTTACCTATATTGTAGCACCTCCTGTATATTGACCAAAATGGGATACGATTTTAGTTTCTGGACACCTATTTGACAGGTAGGCCTACCACCAAGGATTTAATACATATTTTTATTCGGTTTCCATGCATCCAACACAAAGCTACACCTTTTGGCAAGAATGTAGTTACCGGGTGTACCGCCCGTCTTGTTTACACTACGCATCATGTTCCCGTCTATTTTGACTGCCTTTGGATACAAAAATACATTACCCTAACCAAACAACCTAACCTAACCTAGTATTATAGATTTAGGCCTATAAGTATTTATTTTATTATAAATATTTATAGATTATTTATGTTGTATGTCGGTAGTGGTACTCCCGGTAACTACATCCTTCCCCACCTTTTTCTGGTCCGGTAATAGCCTAGTATTGAAAACATAAGAACATAAGAAAATGGGAGTCTGCAGAAAGCCGATTGGCCCAAGCAAGGCAGATCCCTGTCCCACACAACCCCAATTCAATTACAAAGCCCAATTATAGGCTTCACACTCCAATACCCTGAGGATCATCTCACCAAAACGGTCAGAGATTAACGCAGGATTATGGGGGTCTGCAGAGCGCCGATTGGCCCAACCCGGCTGATCCCCCTTCACACCCAACCCCTCTCGTCCATATGCTTATCCAATTTTATCTTAAAGCTCCCTACAGTTTTAGATCCCACTATAGCACTTGGTAGTCCATTCCACCCATCTACAACTCTGTTACCAAACCAATACTTGCCAATATCTTTTCTGAAACAAAATTTAACTAATTTGAAACCATTGGTACGAGTTCTTTCGCTATCACTGAGCTTTAGTACATTTGTCATGTCCCCTTTGTTAATCCCACTAACCCACTTGAACACATAAGAACATAAGAAAATGGGAGTCTGCAGAAAGCCGATTGGCCTAAGCAAGGCAGATCCCTGTCCCACACAACCCCAATTACAAAGCCCAATTATAGGCTCAACACTCTAATACCCTGAGGATCATCTTACCAAACCGGTTAGAGATTAACGCAGGATTACGGGGGTCTGCAGAGCGCTGATTGGCCCAACCCGGCTGATCCCCCTTCACACCCAACCCTTCTCGTCCATATGCTTATCCAATTTTTTTTTAAAGCTCCCTATCGTTCTTGATCCCACTATATCACTTGGTAGCCTATTCCACCCATCTACAACTCTGTTACCAAACCAATACTTGCCTATATCTTTTCTGAAACGAAATTTATCTAATTTGAAACCATTGGTACGAGTTCTTTCGCTATCACTGAGCTTTAGTACTTTGCCATGTCCCCTTTGTTAATCCCACTAACCCACTTGAACACCTCTATCCTATCCCCTCTAACTCTGCGTCTCTCTAACGAATGTAAACCTAATTTCTTCAACCTTTCTTCATACGGAAAATTTCTAATATTATGGATCATTTTTGTCATTCTACGCTGAATTCTCTCCAATGAATCTATGTCCATTCTAGATCCCTTTGGAGGCACTCTATATCGCTATCTGAATCAATTGATCTCCCTATTTTAGTATCGTCTGCAAATTTACTTATCCTACTAGTTATACCTAAATCTAGGTCATTTATGTATATAAGAAACAACAGGGGACCTAATACCGATCCCTGGGGGACACCACTTTTGACTGCTCCCCATTCTGACTTGGTACCATTTATGCTGACTCACTGCTTCCTACCAATTAGCCATGACCTAATCCATCCTAACAACGCCCCACCTATTCCATGTGCCTCAACCTTTCTCATCAATCTCTCATGAGGGACTCTGTCGAAAGCTTTACTGAAATCTAAATATATAATATCATATGACTTGTCATTATCTACTGCTTCATATACCTCTGAGAAAAAACTAAGCAAATTAGTAAGGCAAGACCGTCCCTGAGTGAATCCATGCTGAGAAGAATTGATTAAGAACATAAGAACATAAGAAAATGGGAGTCTGCAGAAAGCCGATTGGCCTAAGCAAGGCAGATCCCTGTCCCACACAACCCCAATTACAAAGCCCAATTATAGGCTCAACACTCTAATACCCTGAGGATCATCTTACCAAACCGGTTAGAGATTCACGCAGGATTACGGGGGTCTGCAGAGCGCTGATTGGCCCAACCCGGCTGATCCCCCTTTTGCTGAAATGGATGGAGAGCTATTTAACAGATAGGGAAATGAGGACCAACATTAGAGGAACTTACTCATCGTGGCGGAAAGTTGAGAGTGGTGTGCCGCAGGGATCTGTGTTGGCACCTCTCATGTTCCTTATGTACGTGAATGACCTGCCGATAGGCATAAACTCTTACATGTCAATGTTTGCAGATGACGTAAAAATTATGAGACAAATAACAAATAAAAGTAGTTGTGAGGAGCTGCAAGGGGATTTAGATAAAATATACGAATGGAGCACCAAGTGGAAAATGAAATTTAATATAAGTAAATGTCATGTGTTAAATATGGGAAGAAGTGTGAATAGACCAAATTGGGAGTACAGGATGGGAGATAATAAAATTAGCAAGGCCGAAAAAGAAAAAGATTTAGGGTTGATTATACAAGATAATTTGTCGCCAGAGAAACATATTAACAAGCTCTTTAGCGGAATGTATGCAATGGCCGGGAATATGAAAGTTGCTCTGAACTATTTGGATGAGACCATGGTAGCGAAAATTATGAAGAGTATGATTAGACCAAGATTGGAGTATGCAGCAGTGGTGTGGTCCCCGCATCTAAAGAAGCATATTCACAAGTTAGAAAGAATCCAGAGAGCAGTCACTAGATTGGTTCCAAGTCTCAGAGAACTGCCATATGAAGGGAGGCTAGACAAATTAAATCTACCGAGTCTAAAAGAGAGGAGAGAGAGGGGAGACATGATAATGATGTACAAATGTACCCGGGGGCTGGATAGGGAGGATATATTAATTATGGATACAGGAATAACTAGAGGCCACAGCTACAAAGTAAAAAGACCTACCTGCAAGAACGATATCAGGAAGTTTAGCTTCCCCTATAGATGTATTGACAAATGGAATGGGCTGGAGGAGGTGGTAGGGGCAAGGAACATCCATATTTTCAAGAAAAAATTGGATAAAAAGTAGACTGAGAGACGGGACAACACGAGCTTAGCTCAACTCCTGTAAACTACAATTAGGTAAATACACCCAACCCTTCTCGTCCATATGCTCATCCAATTTTTTCTTAAAGCTCCCTATCGTTCTTGATCCCACTATATCACTTGGTAGCCCATTCCACCCATCTACAACTCTGTTACCAAACCAATATTTGCCTATATCTTTTCTGAAACGAAATTTATCTAATTTGAAACCATTGGTACGAGTTCTTTCGCTATCACTGAGCTTTAGTACATTTGTCATGTCCCCTTTGTTAATCCCACTAACCCACTTGAACACCTCTATCATATCCCCTCTAACTCTGCGTCTCTCTAACGAATGTAAACCTAATTTCTTTAACCTTTCTTCATACGGAAAATTTCTAATATTATGGATCATTTTTGTCATTCTACGCTGAATTCTCTCCAATGAATCTATGTCCATTCTGTAATAAGGACACCAAAATTGGACAGCATAATCCATATGGGGTCTCACTAATGACAAGTAAAGTTTTAAGATAAGAACATAAGAACATAAGAAAATGGGAGTCTGCAGAAAGCCGATTGGCCTAAGCAAGGCAGATCCCTGTCCCACACAACCCCAATTACAAAGCCCAATTATAGGCTCAACACTCTAATACCCTGAGGATCATCTTACCAAACCGGTTAGGGATTAACGCAGGATTACGGGGGTCTGCAGAGCGCTGATTGGCCCAACCCGGCTGATCCCCTTCACACCCAACCCTTCTCGTCCATATGCTTATCCAATTTTTTCTTAAAGCTCCCTATCGTTCTTGATCCCACTATATCACTTGGTAGCCTATTCCACCCATCTACAACTCTGTTACCAAACCAATATTTGCCTATATCTTTTCTGAAACGAAATTTATCTAATTTGAAACCATTGGTACGAGTTCTTTCGCTATCACTGAGCTTTAGTACATTTGTCATGTCCCCTTTGTTAATCCCACTAACCCACTTGAACACCTCTATCATATCCCCTCTAACTCTGCGTCTCTCTAACGAATGTAAACCTAATTTCTTCAACCTTTCTTCATACGGAAATTTCTAATATTATGGATCATTTTTGTCATTCTACGCTGAATTCTCTCCAATGAATCTATGTCCATTCTGTAATAAGGACACGAAAATTGGACAGCATAATCCATATGGGGTCTCACTAATGACAAGTAAAGTTTTAAGATAACATCAGCAGTTCTGTTACTCACACTCCTAGAGATGAACCCGAGAATCCTGTTTGCCTTATTACGAACGCTTATACACTGTTTTCTAGGCTTCAAATCATTGCTAACAAACACACCTAGATCTTTCTCGCAGTCTGAATTTTCTAATTCTAAATTAGCTAGTTTATATTTAACATTTGTTTGCATCTTCCCTATCTTTAATACCTTGCATTTGTCAATGTTAAACTTCATCTGCCAATTTACTGACCATTCATGTAAGGTATCTAGATCCCTTTGGAGGCACTCTATATCGCTATCTGAATCAATTGATCTCCCCATTTTAGTATCGTCTGCGAATTTACTTATCCTACTAGTTATACCTAAATCTAGGTCATTTATGTATATAAGAAACAACAGGGGACCTAATACCGATCCCTGGGGGACACCACTTTTGACTGCTCCCCACTCTGACTTGGTACCATTTATGCTGACTCTCTGTTTCCTACCAATTAGCCATGACCTAATCCATCCCAACAACGACCCTCCTATTCCATGTGCCTCAACCTTTCTCATCAATCTCTCATGAGGGACTCTGTCGAAAGCTTTACTGAAATCTAAATATATAATATCATATGACTTGTCACTATCTACTGCTTCATATACCTCTGAGAAAAAGCTAAGCAAATTAGTAAAGCAAGAACGTCCCTGAGTGAATCCATGCTGAGAAGAATTTATTAAGTTAAATTTTACTAAGTGGCTTCTAATTTTCCTAGCAATAATGGACTCTAGCAACTTTCCTATGATTGATGTGAGACTAATGGGACGGTAATTGGATGCTATCGATTTATCACCTTTTTTGAAGATCGGAACTACATTTGCAAGCTTCCAAGCTTCTGGAACTAAACCTGTTTCTAATGACTTGTTAAATATAAATGCTAATGGACTACTTAACTCATCTCTGCATTCTTTTAATACTCTAGCATATACCTCGTCAGGACCAGGCGATTTTTGAGGTTTCAGTCTGTCAATTTCCTTAGCACATCATTTCTACTTATACTAACTGTACTTAACATATTTTCTATACTATCACTATATACCATATTGACTTCTGGAATCTGTGCCAAATTTTCATTAGTGAAAACGGAAAGAAACTGACTATTTAATGTACTGCACATTTCTAAATAATTTTCTGTTATTTCTCCTATTGAAGTTTTTAGGGGGCCTATTACATCTCTAACTTTAGATTTATATAGTTGGTAAAAAGCTTTAGGGTTATTTTTTGAGTCGCTGGCTATCCTTATTTCATAATTTATTTTTGCTTTCCTGATTTCCTTTTTGACCTGTCTTGATAGAGTCTGATAGTATATATGTAAATGATTTTCACCTTTCTTTATTTTTCGATATATTCCTTTCTTTTTTCCTATAAGATCTATTAGCTTATTAGTCATCCATTTTGACTAATTTTGACTAATTTTAATTTCCTCCCATAACGATTTTCCGCCATTTCTACTCATATTAGGCGGTCTATATATAACTCCAATAACTATGGTCTCACTACCTTCGTTAACCTCTACCCAAACACTTTCATTATCATTATTTAGTCTAATACCTGATTTAATACAGCTTTTTAATGTACTCCTGACAAACACTGCTATACCCCCGCCCCTCCTACTTGTTCGGTCATATTTAAACAAACTATATCCTGGAATATCAAATTCTGCTAAAAAATGCCTAGATTCTGTATTAATCCACGTTTCAGTTAGCGCTATTATGTCTATATTTTCTGTGCTAACGAGTGCTCTAAGTTCGTTCATTTTGTTACATAAACTCCTACAATTTGTATAATATACAGTAGGGTCTCACATAAAACGAGTTTATGGTCGATAAACGAGGGCGTTTTATGTGAATTCGTTTTATGTGAACACAGCATTTTGGTGGCGCAATATCGTCAATGTTCACTGTAAGCGAAAATTTTCGTACAAAGCGAACGATATTTCGTACGTTTTGTACGATATTTCGGCGTTTTATATGAAAGCGTACGATATTTTGTACGTTTTGTACGATATTTCGGCGCTCTATATGAAAACTCCTTGTATTTGCCCCACTTTGGCGGCGGACTCGTTTTATGTGATCACATTCGTTCTGATCGAAAATTAAATATTAATATTTTAGGTCGGTCGTTTTAATCGAGACTCGTTTTATGCGAACACGTTTTATGCGGGACCCTACTGTACCCTCAACCTTAACATTAAGTTAAATGTTTCTAAGTGGTTTCTCATTTTCCTAGCAATAATTGACTCTAGTAGCTTTCCTATGATTGAAGTGAGACTAATGGGACGGTAATTGGATGCTATTGATTTATCACCTTTTTTGAAGATCGGAACTACATTTGCAAGCTTCCAAGCTTCTGGAACTATACCTGTTTCTAGTGACTTGTTAAATAGAAATGTTAATGGGTAACTTAACTCATCTCTGCATTCTTTTAATACTCTAGCATATACCTCATCAGGACCAGGTGACTTATGAGGTTTCAGTCTGTCAATTTCCTTAAGCACATCATTTCTACTTATAGTAACCGTACTTAACCTATTTTCTATACTATCGCTGTATACCTTACGGACTTCTGGAAACTGTGCCAAATTTTCATTAGTGAAAACGGAAAGAAATTGACTATTTAATGTACTGCACATTTCTAAATCACTTTCTGTCAATTCTCCTATCGAAGTTTTAAGGGGACCAATTACATCTCTAACCTTGGATTTATATAGTTGGTAAAAAGCTTTAGGATTATTTTTTGAGTCATTGGCAACCTTAATTTCATAATTTCTTTTTTCTTTACTAATATCATTTTTTACCTGTCGTGATAGATTCTGATAGTAAGCAAGTACAGTAAACTTCCGTTAATCCGAAGGGCAGCGGACCGGCCCTCGTTCGGATTAGTGGATTTTTCGGATTATCGGACTTTACCCCTATGAACCTGTGTATGACGAAAACATTGAGACATTAGGCCACCCAAATGACACAATGGTGCACACACACATATCATATGTTCATGAAATCACTTCAAAAGTTTACCATTATCATTGTAGCCTATTACCTACTTCAAAACATTCAGATTAATGGTCAAAGGAATCTGCTGATATAAACGTCTTCTTCTTCTTCCGTCTACTAGCGAGTTTGTCTTGCTCTTGAAGATCAGATGTGGTTCGAGAAGTAATGCCTTAACAACGGCACTTCCCTGAGAGGTTCTTGTAATTTTCCTTTTGTGATTTTCCTTTTGTGACGTGCTCTGTTATATTATATTGTATTGAAAGCACCCTTGTCTTGTTGTCTTGAAAGCACCCTTGGGACGCTCCGATCACTGAACTATAAATAGTAGCGTATCGGAACGTCCAAAGGTGCGTTTTCAAGCTCAAGACTGAATGCGCTTGCAGAAAATGCGGTGCAAGCCAGTAGCGCATCGGAGCGTCCCAAGGATGCGTTCAAGAGCAAAACACTCTCTCTAGCAGACGATGTGGAAGAAGAAGAAGAAGAAGAAGGTGTTTACGTTTATATCAGTAGCTTCCTTTGACCATTAATCTGAATGTTTTGAAGTAGGTAATAGGCTACAATGACAATGGTAAACTTTTAAAGTGAATTCATGAACATATGATGTGTGTGCTCCATTATGTGTCATTTGAGTGGCCTAATGCCTCAAAAAGGGGACTTTGGGACTTCTTGAAATTCGGACCATCGGGTGAATTCGGATTTGGCCTCAAATTGAAAAATTCGGACTATTGGGAGATTCGAATCATCGGTCGTCGGATTAACGGACTTTTACTGTAGGTGAATTTCGCCTTTTTTAATTTTTCTATATATTCCTCTCTTTTTTCCTAGAAGATCTAATAGTCTATTATTCATCCATTTGGGTTGGTTCTGTGTTGATCTAAATTTTCTTTTGGGGATATATTTATTTTGCGCATTGAATACTGACTTGATAAAATTATCGTATGTATCTACCAAGTTTGACGTCTCTTCCTGACTTAAGATGACAGGTGCCTGAGAAAGGATACACTCATTTGGACACCTGGATCGACTTAATTTTTTGACCATAGGGTCCGCTAACAGGGCTTCTCTTAACCCACCATAATTGGCTTTTCTGAAGTCAGGTATTAATGTTGTATTCTCTCTGATATTACCTTTCCATTGTATATTAAAATACACAGAATTGTGATCACTATTTCCTAGGTGGTCCCCGATTTCTACACTATTTATCGTATGTTCATTGTTACTGAAAACTAAATCGAGAATATTATCACCTAGTCGGCGTATCTATGAATTGAGATAAAAAACTATCTTGTACTACCTCAATAAACTCCTTTGAATCAGAGTCGCCTATTTGTTGCTGCCAATCTATATTAGGGAAATTAAAATCCCCCATAATGCACACGTTGCTAAGCCTTGATGTTCCGTCATTTCCTCCCATAATGATGTTCCGTCATTTCTACTCATATTTGGCGGTCTATACATAACTCCAATAACTAAAGTCTCACTACCTTCGTTAACTTCTACCCAAACACTTTCATTTTCATTATTTACTCTTAATACGTGATTTAGTACAGCTTTTTAATGAACTCCTGACAAACACTGCCAAACCGCCGCCCCTCCTACTTGTTCGGTCATATTTAAACGAACTATATCCCGGTATATCAAACTCTGCTAAAAAATGCCTGGTTTCTGTATTAATCCATGTTTCAGTTAGCGCTATTATGTCTATATTTTCTTTGCTAACCAGTGCTCTAAGTTCGTTCATTTTGTTACATAAACTCCTGCAATTTGTATAATAAACCCTCAAACTATTACTTGTATTTGCAACTATTTTTCTATTGTTTTTAACTAATTTATTTTTACCTGTTGAACTACTGGACCTAGACGGAAAATCTACGCTATCAGAATGTTCGTTATTACTATCAATTTCATGTGGCTGGGATTCTATTTTACTTACACACCTATGGTTTATTAACAAAACCCCGCAACAAACTTGTCGAGTGAGCTGGCTAAGGTCGAAACTCCTAGTCGAGAGAGATGTACTCCATCCTGGGCATACACTTACACTTACACTTCATCCTTACCGTAGAAGAGGGTCCAGTTATCCAGGAATGGAATAGTATTTGCCTTGCAATACTTCTCCAGCCGGCTATTTACACCCAATATAACGATATAAACTTTTTTTTGAGAGTGATGGCGGGAGGCGGATGCAAGCTTTTAACGCTCCGGCATATGTTTATGGGAAAGGATAATTAATACGGAATATCGAGTGCATACGGAGCTAGCAAGGAGAGGAAGGACTCGTGAAGTGTTTGGAAGATATATTACTGTGGTGGAGGGGTGATATATAGTGTAATAAGAGTAGAGTAACGGGACAGCGGTAGTGTTGTGAATTGTTGAGATTGTAAACAAACGTAGCGGAGGGAATTTCGGGATTGACGGAGGTGGAAGGAAGGCTACAACGTTTTCGTGGGTTTAAGAGCACAGATGAGAAGTTAGAAGAGGTTATTAATGTTGTGAAGGATTTGGAAAAGTGGAAGAGTGATACGGAGAAATGGAAGGGGGATATTGGTGAGAAAGTTAAGATACTGTATGTACTGTGTGGTGGGGAAGGGAATAGGCCTAGTGAAGGAAGCGAATGTAGACTTCGGAAGTTAATAATAGCCTAGAGATGGTATTGAAAAGGGTAGATGAACTGGGAGAAGAGAATATGGCATTGAAGGAGCAGCTGAAGGAATATGAAGGACGATTCAAGGAAGTAAAGGAGTCAACTGCATGGACAGTGGTAGGTGAACAGAAAGTTAAGGATTTGGAGGATATTATGAAAGAGCAAAAGGAAGAAATGAATATGACCAAAAAAAGTTTTGAGAGTGCAGTTGTAGGGGTCATGAAGAACAAGGAGAGTGTCGTGAGGGAGGCCATGGACAGGGATAGGGGTGTAATCATGCATGGAGATATAGAGACTCATATGAATGATAATGGAGTGAGAAAAGTGAGGGATATGGAGAAAGTGAAGGAGGTCATGAAAGGTGTGGATGGGAAGGGCAGGTGGAGGAAGTCAGTAGGATAGGTAGATATAAAAGTACATAGTATATGAAGCAGTAGATAATGACAAGTCATATGATATAATATATTTAGATTTCAGTAAAGCTTTCGACAGAGTCCCCCATGAGAGATTGATGAGAAAGGTTGAGGCGCATGGAATAAGTGGGGCGTTGTTGGGATGGATTAGGTCATGGCTAATTGGTAGGAAGCAGAGAGTCCGCATAAATGGTACGAAGTCAGAATGGGGAGCAGTCAAAAGTGGTGTCCCCCAGGGATCTGTATTAGGTCCTCTGTTGTTTGTTATATACATAAATGACCTTGATTTAGGTATAACTAGTAGGATAAGTAAATTTGCAGACGATACCAAAATGGGGAGAACAATTGATTCAGATAGAGATATAGAGTGCCTCCAAAGGGATCTAGATACCTTACACGAATGGTCAGTAAATTGGCAGATGAAGTTTAACATTGACAAATGCAAGGTATTAAAGATAGGGAAGATGCATACAAATGTTAAATATAAACTAGCTAATGTGGAATTAGAAAACTCGAATTGTGAGAAAGATCTAGGTGTGTTTGTTAGCAATGATTTGAAGCCTAGACAACAGTGTATAAGCGTTCGAAACAAGGCAAACATGATTCTCGGGTTCATCTCAAGGAGTGTGAGTAACAGCACTGCTGATGTTATCTTAAAACTTTACTTGTCATTGGTGAGACCCCATATGGATTATGCTGTTCAATTTTGGTGTCCTTATTACAGAATGGACATAGATTCATTGGAGAGAGTACAACGTAGAATGACAAAAATGATCCATAATATTAGAAATCTTCCGTATAAAGAAAGGTTGAAGAAATTAGGCTTACATTCGTTAGAGAGACGCAGAGTTAGAGGGGATATGATAGAGGTGTTCAAGTGGGTTAGTGGGATTAACAAAGGGGACATGACAAATGTACTAAAGCTCAGTGATAGCGAAAGAACTCGTACCAATGGTTTCAAATTAGATAAATTTCGTTTCAGAAAAGATATAGGCAAATATTGGTTTGGTAACAGAGTTGTAGATAGGTGGAATGGACTACCAAGTGCTATAGTGCTATTAAAAACGATAGGGAGCTTTAAGATAAAATTGGATAAGCATTTGGACGAGAAGGGTTGGGTGTGAAGGGGGATCAGCAGGGTTGGGCCAATCAGTGCTCTTCAGACCCCCGTAATCCTGCGTTAATCTCTAACCGTTTTGGTAAGATGATCCTCAGGGTATTAGAGTGTTGAGCCTATAATTGGTCTTTGTAATTGGGGTTGTGTGGGACAGGGATCTGCCTTGCTTAGGCCAATTGGCTTTCTGCAGACTCCCATTTTCTTATGTTCTTATGTAATTATAAGAGTGAGGAGCTCTATTTATTATTGCTAATCTGGCAACCTCTGCCTCATATGGTAGTGAGAGGGTTAATAACTTTAACTCTAGAGTATCTAAAGGAACAATAAATTGACATTAAAATTATGAAGAAATAAAAACTTTGTTATATATATTTGATTAGTAAATCTAATTTTGACCCGGATATTTGTCTTGTAATGCGTACAGTTTTGAAATTATTTACTTTGTTTTCATATTAATACTGTAAAAGCTTTCGAGTTTAAGTTTATGCCTTTAAGAGAGATACCTCTCACAAGGCTCAGCCAATGTAATGTTAATTTTGTATTATGATTAAAACTGACTGGAGCTTTTTAATTAACAATAACGACATAAATACATCTTGGAAGTTATTCGAAACCACTTACCTAAAAGCAGTGCAAGACTGCATACCATCGAAAATACGGCGTCCAGGCCATAATAATAAGCCCAAATGGTGGAATAAAGATATTTCAAACTGCCTGCTTGCTAAAAAATGTGCTAATGATAGATTAAAATCCTCACAAAATGACGAAGAACGGGTGAAATTTGTAGAGCTACGACGCAAAGCCAAAAAGTTAATTAAGCAAAGTAAAAAGACCTTAGAGTTACATATTGCGAATCAAAGTAAAACAAACCCGAAAGAATTCTATAGTTATATCAGAAAGAAAAAAGTAGTTACTTCAACTGTTGGACCGTTAGTCGATGAAAAAGGAGAATACACCAAAGACGAAGTACAAATGAGTAATGCCCTCAATACCTTCTTTGCATCAGTTTTTACAACAGAAGACCTCGGTGATATCCCTACACCATCGCCGATTCAGATTGATAATTCAGATGTTCTAAGCAATATCACCGTTACAGAGAGAGAAGTATTGAATTGTTTAGATAAACTCAAGGTAAATAAAACGCCAGGACCTGATACAATCTCGCCTAGAGTTCTAAAGGAAGCTAAGAATGAGCTCTCCAAACCACTGACATTACTATTCAATAAATCCTTGCAGTCTGGAACTATGCCTGATCAGTGGAAGCTAGCCAACGTAACACCGATATTCAAAAAAGGCAGCAAATCCCTACCCAGTAACTATCGTCCAATTAGCTTAACCTCAGTTGTATGTAAAATGCTAGAAACGGTCATACGAGACAGACTCGTAAATCACTTGGAGGAAAATAACATACTTAAAGATACTCAACACGGCTTTCGTAAAAAACGTTCCTGTTTAACAAACCTCTTAGACTTCTTCCACGATATCCTCAACCTCTACGATGAGAGTAAAGCTGTAGATATTATATACCTTGATTTTCAAAAGGCCTTTGACAAAGTTCCCCACAAACGTTTACTGCTAAAACTAAAAGCGCATGGAATACAAGACGGTGTGTTGAAATGGATAGAAAATTGGCTCAGCAACAGAAAGCAAAGGGTAGTCATAAACGGTAAGGCATCTAAATGGACCAATGTAAGTAGCGGGGTACCCCAGGGATCGGTACTAGGACCAATTCTCTTTCTAATTTACATCAACGACATAGATGAGGGTCTCACCTGCACAATCTCAAAATTTGCTGACGATACAAAAATTGCAAATAGCGTACTCTCAAAAGAACAAGTTGACGATATGCAACACAATCTAGATAAATTGTCATGTTGGGCCCAAATTTGGCAAATGAGTTTCAATGCGGATAAATGTAAAGTACTACATGTCGGATACCTAAATGAGAAAGCAAACTATTCGATGAATGGCACTCAGCTTAAGAATGTAAACAGAGAAACTGATCTGGGAGTAACAATATCGAGTAACCTAAAACCGAGTCAACAATGTTCAGAAGTTGTTAAGAAGGCAAACAAAATAATTGGCTTTATAGGCAGGTCATTTGAGCATAAATCCAAAGAAGTTATCCTAACCCTTTACAATTCCTTAGTCCGCCCTCTTCTGGAATACTGCGTTCAATCCTGGTGCCCTTATTACCAAAAAGATATAAACAAGCTAGAACGAGTTCAACGTAGAGTTACCAAAATGATACCTAGCCTAAAGAACAAACCATACGAAGAGCGTCTTAGAGAATTAAATCTATTTCCTTTAACCCAGCGCAGATTAAGAGGCGACTTAATTCAAGTGTTCAAAATCATCAAAGGCATCGACAATATGAACTGTAGTAAGTACTTCACTATCGACCAATCTAATTACACGCGGGGAAACGGTTGCAAAATTATTGGTAAATCTTTTAACTCGCACGAATCTAAGAATTTCTTCTTCAATCGAGTTGTCAACTTGTGGAATGGGCTTCCCCGAGACGTTATAGACTGCAGCACCGTTGATTCATTTAAATTCCGCCTAGACAAATATCTCGCATCAAACCCGCGACTGACTGCGTTTGTAAATGAATAACTTTATCCTCCCCTCAGTTACTAACCCATATGTCCCCTACTAACTTCCTAGTCCTGCCACGTTAGTGGCAGGGCAGTAGTTCCCTTTCCAATGTTCCCTTACCCACTCTAAACCACTGTTTGGACACTTGATCCTCAGTGTTTTGGAGGACAAGCAACCTAGAAGGGTCACTAGATCTGTTGTTGCTTGATTTCCTTTGTACTTTGTACTCCTTTGTACTTTATGTTCTGGCTAAATAAAAAGTTTCAATTCAATTCAATAATTAGGCCTTGTAATTAGGGTTGGGTGTAACAGGGATCTGCTTTGTGTGGGACGATCGGCTTTCTGCAGACTCCCATTTTCTTATGTTCTTATGTAACGTAGAATGACAAAAATTATCCATAATATTAGAAATCTTCCATATGAAGAAAGATTGAAGAAATTAAGCTTACATTCATTAGAGAGGCACAGAGTTAGAGGGGATATGATAGAGGTGTTCAAGTGGGATTAATAAAGGGGACATGAAAGATTTACTAAAGCTCAGTGATTGCGAAAGAACTTGAACAAATGGTTTCAAATTAGATAAATTTTGTTTCAGAAAAGATATACAGTAGGCAAATATTGGTTTGGTAACAGAGGTGTAGACATGTGGAATAGACTACTAAGTGCTATACAGTAGTAGGATCAAGAATGGTAGAGAGCTTTAACCCTTCTGGACCGGGCTCGCCTTCTAAAGGACAGCACTGAGACCCGGGGAATCTGGCTGAAAAACGTAATAGGCCTAGCCCTATCTTTGTTATTTTAACTGCTAGAGAATTCACACACATCTCAAAACGTATCTGTAGCCTGGCGTTGAGTAGAGCTCTCTAGGTCAACTGGTTCAGTTGTGATGACGATGGAGAGAGTTTAGATGCGATGTTAGCAATGTTGGACATTTACAGACGTGTTGCTGTTGGAAAGTGTGATGCTGTTTAGTGTTTTGTAGAGTTTTTTGGGGTTTGTTTTGTGATCAAGTGTTTGTAGGAAGTTATTCCAATTTAGTTTTTGTTGTTCTTGTATTTTTTTGTTAGTTTGGGTGTTGAGTACTTGAATTTGTTGTGTGATGTCTTGTGTGTGGGGTGCTGGGGAGTGTTTCAGTATGTTCAGTACTGGAGGATGTTATATCCAAATGTGTACCAGTAAGGGAATATAAGGATAAAACACATTTGAGGAAAAGAACGAACCCAGAATTACCAATGAAAAGAAAGCTGTGGACTTTGATAAGAAGAAAGAAACGATTGTGGGATAGATTAAAAGTGTTAAAAAAGAACAGGGGATCTAGTATAGAAGCTAAAGTAGTGGATTTGGAATGTAGACAGATAAACAATAAAATAAGGTGGGAGACAAGGAAAGGAAAGGGAGAGAGAGATTGCAAGAAATGTGAAGGATAATCCAAAAATATTCTGGAAGGACTGTACATTCAGGAAAAGTTAACGAGAAGAGTAGGAATCCCAGAGCTGGTAGGGGGGTTGGATGATGGGAGTAGAGCGGAGACGGATAAGGAGAAAGCAGAGGTGCTGGGGAAATACTTTGGGGGGGTACTAACAGTAGAGTCGGATGATGAAGTGCCAAATATTCCCATCAAACAGGCACCTGCACTAAAACTAATAGAGTTTTCCCATGCTAGAATAAGAAGGGCTATAGAAAAAATGAACAGAAGTAAGTCCCTGGAACCAGATGGGATACACCCAAGAATCATAAAGGAAGGAGGTGAGATGTTAGTAGAGCCATTGAAAATGTTTTTTGAGGTATCGTTTAATACCGAACATAACAGCTATATTTAAGAAGGGAAAGAGAAATGACCCAGGAAATTATAGACCAGTCAGTTTGACAAGTGTTGTGTGTAAACTAATGGAAACGGTAATTAGAGAAGGAATAATGGAGCATATGAAATCAAACCAACTTTTCAGTGGGAGACAGTTCGGATTCTTGCCGGGGAGGTCGACGGTACTACAGCTAATTAAGGTGGTAGATGATTGGATGCAAATTCTAGAGGATGGTGATATCACGTAATAGACGTGGTATGTTGTGATTTTATGAAGGCCTTCGATAAGGTCCCACATAAAAGGTTAATAGAGAAAGTTAGAAGCTATAATATAGGGGAGAAATGTGTGAAATGGATAGAAACCTTCCTGAAAGATCGGAGACAGAGGGTGCTGGTGAATGGAATAGGCTCGGGGTGGAGGGAAATTACAAGTGGGGTTCCTCAGGGATCTGTGTTGGGACCACTACTGTTCGTTATATTTATCAACGACTTACCTGAAGTTATAACTAATGGAAGTGAGGTATACCTGTATGTACAAAGGAGTACAAAGGAAATCAAGCAACAACAGATCTGGTGACCCTTCTAGGTTGCTTGTCCTCCAAAACACTGAGGATCAAGTGTCCAAACAGTGGTTTAGAGTGGGTAAGGGAACATTGGAAAGGGAAATACTGCCCTGGAACTAATGTCCGTGGCAGGATTAGGAAGTTAGTAGGGGACAGATGGGTTAGTAACTGAGGGGGGGATAAAATAAAGTTATTCATTTACAAACGCAGTCAGTCGCGGGTTTGATGCGAGATATTTGTCTAGGCGGAGTTTAAATGAATCAACGGTGATGCAGTCTATAACGTTTCGGGGAAGCCCATTCCACAAGTTGACAACTCGATTGAAGAAGAAATTCTTAGATTCGTGTGAGTTAAAAGATTTACCAATAATTTTGCAACCGTTTCCCCGCGTGTAATTAGATTGGTCGATAGTGAAGTACTTACTACAGTTCATATTGTCGATGCCTTTGATGATTTTGAACACTTGAATTAAGTCACCTCTTAATCTGCGCTGGGTTAAAGGAAATAGATTTAATTCTCTAAGACGCTCTTCGTATGGTTTGTTCTTTAGGCTAGGTATAATTTTGGTAACTCTACGTTGAACTCGTTCTAGCTTGTTTATATCTTTTTGGTAATAAGGGCACCAGGATTGAACGCAGTATTCCAGAAGAGGGCGGACTAATGAATTGTAAAGGGTTAGGATAACTTCTTTGGATTTATGCTCAAATGACCTGCCTATAAAGCCAATTATTTTGTTTGCCTTCTTAACAACTTCTGAACATTGTTGACTCGGTTTTAGGTTACTCGATATTGTTACTCCCAGATCGGTTTCTCTGTTTACATTCTTAAGCTGAGTGCCATTCATCGAATAGTTTGCTTTCTCATTTAGGTATCCGATATGTAGTACTTTACATTTATCCGCATTGAAACTCATTTGCCAAATTTGGGCCCAACATGACAATTTATCTAGATTGTGTTGCATATCGTCAACTTGTTCTTTTGAGAGTACGCTATTTGCAATTTTTGTATCGTCAGCAAATTTTGAGATTGTACAGGTGAGACCCTCATCTATGTCGTTGATGTAAATTAGAAAGAGAATTGGTCCTAGTACCGATCCCTGGGGTACCCCGCTACTTACATTGGTCCATTTTGATGCCTTACCGTTTATGACTACTCTTTGCTTTCTGTCGCTGAGCCAATTTTCTATCCATTTCAACACACCGTCTTGTATTCCATGCGCTTTTAGTTTTAGCAGTAAACGTTTGTGGGGAACTTTGTCAAAGGCCTTTTGAAAATCAAGGTATATAATATCTACAGCTTTACTCTCATCGTAGAGGTTGAGGATATCGTGGAAGAAGTCTAAGAGGTTTGTTAAACAGGAACGTTTTTTACGAAAGCCGTGTTGAGTATCTTTAAGTATGTTATTTTCCTCTAAGTGAGGAAATGTGGATGACATTAAGCTGTATAGAAGAGTGAGGAGTAAGGAAGATGTGGGTTTGCTTCAAGGAGATGTGGAGGGCATGAAGGGATGGTCTGAGCATTGGTTAATGCCTTGTCATCCAAAAAAATGCAAGTACATGCAGATTGGGACAAGCAAGATATACAAGGTAGGATACAGTATGTATGAAGCAATGGAGGAAGTGAATTCAGAAAAGGATATAAGAGTAGTGATAGACAATAAGTTAAATTTCTCAGAACATTTAGCGGAAAAGATAAACTAAGCCAATAGAATTGTAGGGCTGATAAGGAGGACATTTGTGTCACTTGACGAAGAAATCTTCAGGAATCTCTATACAGCGCTGGTTAGGCCGCACCTGGAATATGCAAACCAGGTGTGGGCTCCATATATGGTAAAGGATATAGAAGCAGTGGAGAAAATGCAGAGGAGAGCTAGCAAGCTAGTACCAACGTTGAAGAACGCGGGCTATGAGCAGAGGTTGAGGACACTAGGGCTTCCGACACTGGCATATAGGAGAAAGAGAGGGGATATGATAGAGACTTTTAAGATAGTGTCAGGAAAGTATGATGAGGATGTGTGTGAAGGTATCTTGATGCGGGAGGGAACAAGAACGAGAGGACACTCAAAGAAAATTTACAAAGAAAGAAATAGGCTTGAGAAGGCAAAGAACTCATTTTGTGATAGTGGTAAATGAGTGGAACGCACTGCCCCAGTATGTAGTCGATTCCGAATCAATAAGGGAGTTTGAAAGTAATCTTGATAAAGCATGGGAAAGACAAGATTTGAAGTTTGATTATAAAGCAAAAATACAGAATAGTAAAAATGATGCGTCTGCTACCGCCGCCGCCAACACCGTGAACGACCGCAGCAGTGCAAGTACTGGTACTGAGCTGGATACACAGGCTTAGTTTGCCTTTTCCAGAGGATCTACTGTAAGAAACTAAGAAACTGTAAGCTTGTTTTGAAAGCCGTCCGTCCGACGCATATAAACACAGCCGGTTGGACCGACGCCGCGCACCTCCGAACACAAGAAGGAGAGGCGTCGCTTGTTTTTGTGTATCTGTGTGTTGTTGTTTCAGTAATGAAAAGTGTCTCATATGGCTAAAATCACGGCAAAATGCGCTCCACGGAAATCGTCATCACAACTGAACCAGTTGAGTTAGAGAGCTCTACTCAATGCCAGTCTACAGGTACGAAACACATCTACGCTTGGAGATGCGTGGGAATGCGGTAGCAGTTAAAATAACAAAGATACGGTAGCCTAGGCGAGACGTTTTTCGGCCAAATCCCCCGCGTTTCGGGGATATCTTATAGAATGCGAAACCGGTCTGTGAGGGTTAAGCAAGTAGATGAATTTCGCCTTTCTTAATTTTTCTATTATACAGTATTCCTCTCTTCTTTTCCAGAAGATCTAATAGTCTATTATTCAACCATTTGACACACACACATACACACACACCCAAAATCCTAGGAGTAACATATGATACTCATATTACATTCAAACAGCACACCACAAACATTAAAAAGAAACTGACACCCAGACTTAATGCCCTCAGGTCACTTGCTCACACAAAATTTGGACACAACAAAGAAACTACCACCACAGTATATAAACAATACATAAGATCAGTGATGGAATACGCAAGCCCAGCCTGGGCTTCTAACCTAGCTGAAACACATCATAAGACCTTACAGACTATTCAAAACAAAGCCCTGAAGATCATTACAGGCTGCACAGCTACTGCACCCATAGATCACCTACATCAAGAAACCAAAATCCTCAAAGTCAAAGACCATCTGGACATGAGAGGCACTCAATTCCTGGCAGCAGCCTCCACGAACCAAGACCACCCACTAAACTACATGGCAACACACCCACAGACACCAAGAAATATCAAAACAACACCCAGCACACAGTATCACACACAATTATTGTCCTCTCTCCCTCCCTGCCCACCCCGAACCAACTTCCAGAAGCACATCCATACTCATCTCTCTCACCGATCCATCCACTCACTCACAGACAACACACAGCTGCATGCACGACCTCCCGAAATCCATCCTTCCGAATCCTCCCTTCCTCGCGAGGACAGAGTCCACCTGGCCAGGCTGAGATGCGGATGCCATCCAGTTCTCCTGAGCTATCAGAAGAGACTGGATGACTCCGTTGTCGACGCCTGCCCGGGATGTAACACAGCACCCCATACCATTAAACACATCATAGAAGACTGCATTTCACACAACCACTTACGCCAACAACACAATCTACACTCAATGAGAGCTCTGTGGGAAAGCCCGGTCGTGGCCATGGCCTTTCTCAGGGACTCGGGGCTGTTCGGCCAGGCAGCTTAGGGAACAACAACAACAACCATTTGGGTTGGTTCCGTGTTGATCTAAATTTTCTTTTAGGGATATACAGGTATTTTTTTTGCACATTGAATACTGACTTGATAAAATGATCGCATGTATCTACCAAGCTTGACGTCTCTTCCTGACTTAAGCTGACAGGTACCTGGATCGACTTAATTTTTTGACCATAGGGTCCGCTAGTAGGGCTCTTCTTAACCCACCATAATTTGGCTTTTCTGAAGTCAGGTATTAATGTTGTATTCTCTCTGGTATTACCTTTCCATTGTATATTAAAATGCATTGAATTGTGGTCGCTATTTCCTAGGTGATCCCCTAGCTCTAAATTATTTATCATACTGTATGTTCATTGTTACTGACAAATAAATCGAGAATATTATTACCTAGTCGGCGTAGCTATGCATTAAAAGTTTTGTCAGAAGTGGGAACTAACAAATGGTTTCAAATTAGATACATTTTGTTTCAGAAAAGATATAGGCAAATATTTGTTTGGTAACAGAGTTGTAGGTAGGTGGAATAGGCTACAAAGTGCTATAATGGGATCAAGAACGATAGTGAGCTTTAAGATAAAATTAGATAGGCATATGGACGAGATGGGTTGGGTGTGAGGGGGATCTGTCAGGTGTGGGCCAATCGGCGCTCTGCAGACCCCCGTTTTCTGACCTCTGACCGTTTTGGTGAGGTTAGTCCTAATGGTGTTAGTGAGCTGGGCTTATAATTAGGGTTAGGTGTGAGACGGATCTGCCTTGTGTGGGCCGATCGGCTTTCTGCAGACTCCCATTTTCTTATGTTCTATTCTGCCAGAGAAGAAAGTAAACAAAGTGTATTGGACTGTGGACTTAGACGACTTAGACAATTTTATAGGAGATGGAAAATAAAATTGATGCAATTATCCATGCATCTTTAGGGTCTCCTGAGTAAGATAGGAGCTAAAAAAAAGACTTACGGCAGAAATCCCTTAATCGAGGAGTAGTTGTGGTGAGATTACCCTCTACAATATACGAAGCTTATAACACTGGACGAAGGATACTGAGCGACCGTTCCCTCATGTTTTAGATCATTATGCAGTCCTCGTATCATGATTACGGTACCCAGTGTACAGTACAGGGATGGGGCGATTACATGAGTAGTGTAATTGATTACGATTACAGCCTAATTTTAAGATTATGATTACAGAAAACCTGAATGTAATTGATTACGATTACAATTACAAGCTTTGTAATCACGATTATAATCGTGATTACGTGAAGTGTAATGTACTATACAGAAAAATTGCCAACGGTTAACTAACACACAAGACTGACAAGACACACTCACGACATACATTGCCACCAATTCATCACTATTTATATACAGGTATCTATTAATGGAAGCCGTGATCCCCGAAGGGGTGGCCACGAACGAATCGCCCCCATGCCCCTCTGTCTCCAGTCAGTTGAGCACCGCTTTCATGCATATACAGTACTGTACTTCTTAACTCCATTCTTCCACCTCTCTCTCGATTTACCTCTCCCTCTTTGTCCTTCCACCTCACTTTAACATGGTCTAGCGGGCTAAGGCTCTATGCGCTATGTTGGTGACGACTAGCCACGTGAGTTTGAATCTCGACTAGGCTACGACAGTTTTCAGTGCTATATAGCCTTCGTCGCTTAGTGCTGTAGATTTCATTACAGTTGGGGATTTCCCCCAGATGAAATTAATTCATACGGTTATTCAATCTTATTATATTCACTCTCGTACACACTCTTAGTCATTCTCTCGCTTCCCATACGTTCCAAATGGCCGATCCATCTCAAGATGTTCTTTTCACACTTTCCACCACATCTACATCCACACCACACCGCTCTCGTACTTCCTCATTCATCTGTCTATCCCTCCATGTAACTCCGTACGCACTGCTCAAGTAGCTCATTTCCACCCTTCTCACTCTTGGCTTGAGTCTTCACCAACGTCCATTCTTCACTCCCGTATATTAATTCCGGGATTAATCATGCAAGGACTTCTTTACTTCCATGCTGACCACCCTATTTCTTGTTAATGCTTTCAGCATCCTACAACCTTCTTCCTCTGTTACACCCTCTCCAGCACTTCTTCATCCATACTCCCATCTTTACTGAACACACTGCCCAAATGCTTAAATGAGCTGACATTCTCCATAGCCTGAACATTCAACCTCACCTCACACTCTGTGACTGCACCCCTTTCAAAGACCATAACCTTACTCTTCCACACATTTACCTTCAGATTCCGTTTTTCACACACTGTTCCAAACATACATATCAGACCCTGCAATTCCCATTCACTATCGCTCATCAGAACTGTAGCATGAGCAAACAGCAGTACAGGTAACTTCCACTTGTTTCCTTCCCTTATCAGCGGTACACCAACATCCACTGTTCTTCCTTGTATTTCTTTCATGACTCCATCCATTTATATATATTGTACAACCATGGGGACATCACACACCCTTGCTTTAACCCAACATTCAGATCAAAGAACTTGCTCTGTTTATTCTCCACACATACTGACGCATTTGCACCCTCATACATGCTCTTCACTGCTTTCAGCAACTTGCCATCTACTCCGTATATTCTCAGTACTTTCCACAGACCTTCTCTAATAATAATAATAATTTTATTGCTGCATATAACTGTACTGTACATACATATAATACATATATTTGATAAGTACAAATAGCATTGATACGCAACAAAGAGCACTTGATACCTAATGGTATATACAGTATGTCCTTAAATATTTTATATTTAGTAACATTGGTGGTATGACACACAGTGCGAGTGATTGGTGCATAAAATAATCATAGATAAGTTAGAAAACCAACCAAAGGTACAGTATATTGATTTTACGATTATTTGCCAGATATAACAAAGTTATTGTTACTAAGCCAGAAAATTAATTTATGTTTAACGCATTATCAATTAAAAAACCTTTTAATCTGTCATAGGCCTTCTCCAAGTCCATAAAGGCAGCATACAACTTTTGTCCTTTCATCCTTTATCTAAATATATATATTTTTTTTTTAATACCTGTACTTTAACCCTCCAGCCTCGGCTATGTATTCTATAAATATTCCCCGAAACCCGGGGGATTTGGCCGAAAAAACGTCTCGCCTAGGCTACCGTATCTTTATTATTTTTACTGTTTCCGCATTTCCGCGCATCTCCAAGCGTAGATGTGTTTCGTACCTGTAGAATGGCGTTGAGTAGAGCTCTCTAAGTCAACTGGTTCAGTTGTGATGATGATTTCCGTGGAGAGAACTTTGTGGCGATGTCAGCCGTATGAGCCACTTTTCACTACTAAAACAACAACATACAGTCACACACAAACAAACTACGCCTCTCCTTCTTGTGTTCGGAGGTACGCGGCGTCGGGCATACCGGCTGTGTTTATATGCGTCTGACGGACGGCTTTAAAAACAAGCTCACAGGCTTTCAAGCTGCCGGAGCCTCAGAGCCCTTCTGGGGTCCGCGGGTCACGTTTGTTATGGGTGCCTCAGAGCCCAACCGGGTCTGATGGGTTAACTAAACTAATGTTATATTCGTGTAATGAAGCTTGATAAGTTAAAAGTAAGCATTAGGCATAATTATGTTCACAGCATAGTCTAAACAGTATTGACTTGGTATCTGGCATCATTTTTCCTCTGAGGTGGCCCGACGCAAGATAGTTGTATCATGGAATGTGCTCGATATATCCCTGTAAAACTTAAACACAAAGTCATATTATAATGAAGTTAGATATGGTACCTGAAATAATGTATTAGCTAATGAACTTCAGTGAATGTAGAGAGCACCATCGAAAATGTCAAACCATAATGTAATAAAAATTAAAATATGTCTATACTGAATACTCAGTACTGGTGTAATCGTAAAAGTAATCATGATTATGATTACTTTTTGAGAATAATCGATTACGATTATATCCTCAATTATAAGAAAGTAATCGATTACGATTACTTAGAAAACTGTAATCTATTGTAATCGGTTACGATTACAGATTACCCCATGCCTGGTACAGTACAAACTACAAAATCATTGACAATTTTTCCTTTATAGCCTTCATATTTTTAATAGCCTGTGGCTTGTACAGTACTATTTGTTTCACATCATAGAAGTGATCAGGAGCGCGTTCAAGAGCACTAATTTTAGCTACATCGCTACTGAACGACATTGTGCGTGCATACGGTCACTCACAGCCGCTACAGCCTTTTGGGGAGTGACGCCGTGAGGGGCACAGACAATACATCTTTAGAATTCGTCTTTAGCGCTAGCAAACTAATTACTCTCGACCATATGCACGTAAAATCACTGTCATCGACTTCATATTAGTATGTGTTATTTACTTTAAAACATTTAGATTACATTTTTGATCAAAATATCGATACAAATATACAGCTTTATGTATCGATAAGAAGCGTAGAGGATCCACATGTATTGAAGTGGCGAACGAAAATAACATGACAAATTTTATGGACGAATTTGCTTTCTTTCATATATTCTACTTTATTGTAGAATGTAATAAACAAATATGGTTATTAATAAATATTAATATGAATTTTAGGCTAATGAGCCGCTATAATTTAATAGCCTAGCATGCTTTAGGCCTAATTACTTTTGGACATTACAGGATAAATATCCTAGCAGTTTTTTGGATGTAAAGAACGGTAATTGTCGTTGTTTTGAGCGTCAAATGAAGACCCCGGTATAAATGTAACCATGGCAACCACCCAGTTGTTGTTGTTGTCGTTCTCAAGGAGTGTAGATTGTGTTGTTGGCGTAAGTGATTGTGTGAAATGCAGTCTTCTATGATGTGTTTAATGGTATAGTGTGCTGTGTTACATCCCAGTTTGTTTATGTAGTGCAGAAGAGGCATCAAAATCGTTCAATAGGCCCCAATTCGCGCTACGGAAACTTGTAGCATCTGAAGTCTTGATCTTGAATGCGCCCCAGTTAATATCTCAATAATTGTTAAATTTCAATTTTTGGTAAAGCTATTGACAATGATTAGACTACATACTATGGCCCATTTTATTAAACCATGGTAAGAGCTTTCCCGACCCAGATTGACAGTTTTACGGATAAGCAATAAGGATCAATCTGGGTCGGGGAAGGGTTGTAGGGAAAGCTCTTACCATGGTTTTATAAAATGGCCCTATATCACAGGGGCGTCGCGCTCCTTGGTGCCGCTAGAAGAGTGGCGAACACATAAGGTATCATCATCATAAGGTATCAAACCAATCTAGTTTTTTTGCTCCTACAGGTCCTTCCAATACTTTTGGTTGTGTAATTGTCTTGATAATGGTAGTGAAAGTGTTAATTAGTGTTTTAATTTTGTACCTACCAGGTGTATGTGTTCCTGTTATGATAATGGTAGTGAAGGTGTTAATTAGTGTTTTGATTTTGTCCCTACCAGGTGTATGTGTTCCTTAGTGCCAAGTGCGAGCGCGCGCACATGATGCGGAGGAATCCACGTGAAGTGCGATGGACCATCTTGTACAGGTTGGTTCACCAATGTTACCTGTCATTTTTTACAAGTTGTAAATAGATACCACAAAATATTTATCACCATAACTCATGTCTAATCCTGCATATTATTATAGAGGATCTGTCCGTTCTGAGGAGCAATATAATTTAATTGTCAGTTATGTTTTACATATACAGAATAGCTACTAAGTTATAAGAATTGGAACTTTATGTGTTTAATATTGGCTTTTATAAGATATGAAATGATTCATCTACCTTAGTCACCTACTGTAAATGTAGTTTGCCACTGCTATGGTCTGTAAGCCCCACCCACTTCCCCAGCCATTGTCATACGACTGGCACGCCTGTATCACTTAGCGGTGTCTAGCAGGATTAGCAAACCAAAGACAAATATTATTTAATTAGTTTACAAAAGTTGCTAGAAGGTTACAAAATAGTAAATGCATGCCTATATTTGCTGGAATAATACCACAATATTGATCCCCCCCCCAAAAAAAAAAAATTGCACACATAGAGGTCGCCCAGCAGAAGACCCAGAGACCTAGGCCTATTTGGGGTCCCCAGCGAAAGATTCCCAGGTCTCTGAGCTCCCGGAGAGGTTCCGGTCTTAACAGGCAGAAACTCAGTGAAGCCTGACCACCACAATGCCCGCCTACTTCACATACACACATCCCTTCATATTCATAGTGTGGCCGTGACGTCAGGTCACGTGACAATAATAAACAAACCAGTACCTGGCCCTATGGTACGGGGCTGCCGCGCGCTTGTACACAAAGAGACTGGTCAAGTTTGTGTTGTACCAGGCTGTTTTAGCACACACGGACAAGATAATGTGCTTTTGTATTGATTTCAAACAATCAAAGATGTAAGGAAAATATATTAAGGAAACTATAACAAGCTTCAAAGCAATAACATAAAACAATATGATGAATAGATGATAAGACTGAATATTGAGCTCTCTCCTTTAATATGTGTGGATGTTTGGATTATTATGAACATATCTTAAGTAATTTTACTCAAATATATATAGGCCTTATTTCATTCATAAAACTACAGATGCATACAGTACCTATCAGACGGCAACGGTCAATAAGAGTAATTTTTGTTTTATTATTTTGTATATAAAGCGCAAAGCTCTTTATCATCCATCACCGTCTGGAAACTGTCTAATATCTTCTTGTATAAGGACTAGGCTTAACAATTATCCACTCCCCCCCCCTAAAACCCGTCCACCTCTCCTCCCTAACCCACCTAACCTTCCCATACCATCCACATCCTCAACTCAACACACCACACCCCATCCTAATCCATTCCAACCCCCATCTCCTGCTCCCCAATCACCACCCCCACCTCACTCATCACCCTGGTACACAATGAAATATCATACATAGTAACCAGTGTACAAACCAAATCACTCCTCCCCCCAAATGATAACACAACAGAAATACAGTCAATTAAAATACGCACTGGCAACAACTCCAACATAACCATCATAAACACATACATCCCTTCCCAAACATCCCCTACAGTACCAAATGAATACAGACCACACTTACAACACATCACAAACACCCCACACATCATCCTGGGTGGTGACTTCAACGCCAAGACGTCGGCCTGGTTTGTCGACAACCCCGACACAGACAGAGGGCTGGTACTACTAAACCAAACCGATAACCTCATCATCCTTAACGACATCCATCAACATACCCATATTCCTCACCAAACCCTCTATAACCCATCATCTCCAGACATCACCTTTTTCTCCCCAGAACTCGCCCCCACAACATCCTGGAGGGTGGTCAGAACCTTAGGCTCTGACCACCTCCCGATCATTATCACCACCAAAACCAGACTCACCCCAGCTAGCCACAAACACACATACACCAATTATAAAAGAGCTAACTGGGAAGCATTCACAAATGAGACAGAACAACACTTCACAACTCTAAACAGTACACCCATCACTAACATCAACAATGCTGTACACATACTCAATAAAACTATCCAAAACGCTGACAAGAAACACATTCCACAACCCCAACTTCACACCAGAAATTCAAAACCTCATCAGACAACGCGACATACTGAAACACTCCCCAGCACCCCACACACAAGACATCACACAACAAATTCAAGCACTCAACACCCAAACTAAAAACAAAATACAAGAACAACAAAAACTAAATTGGAATAACTTCCTACAAACACTTGATCTCAAAACAAACCCCAAAAAACTCTACAAAACACTAAACAGCATCACACTTTCCAACAGCAACACAACACAATCACATGCTGCAATCACAACAACAGACTCTACTCCTTCATGTAAACAACAAGCAAACACTCTCATCAATCACTTTTCACATGTCAGCCACCTAAAACCTCACAAAGACGACCGACGTGTCATCCGACGTAAGAGACAATTCCCCACAGACCCTGACTATACACCCTTCACCAATCACCAGACAAAGCATATCATCAACAATCTCAAGCACTCACCCGCCTGTGGCCTAGACAACATACGCAACATACACCTCAGACACCTGGGACCACAAGGCATACAAGCACTCACTAACATATCAAACTACAGCTATTCACACAACACAATACCAGACATTTGGAAGCATGGTATCATCATCACATTCCCCAATTCCAACAAAGACCCCACGCTACCCTCCTCGCACCGACCCATCACACTCCTTTGCTCCCCCTCCAAAGTCATGGAACGCCTAGTATTACAACTAATTACACCTGACCTACCCCTAGCTCCAACACAACATGGCTTTAGGCCACTGTACTCCACAAACACTCTTCTCACAGACCTTACACAAAGAGCTTTCGACGGCATCAACTCGGCTAGACCACCACACAGATCACTATTAGCCACACTCGACATTAGTAAAGCCTTCGATGCCATCCCCCGCCACAACCTAACAAACAAAATCTACAACACAAACATGCACAACAACACAAAAAGGTGGCTGGCCAACTTCCTAGCAGGCAGATGTGCACACGTATCTTTTGCCGGTCAGTCATCTAAAATCAGAAACTTTCCAAACGGAGTCCCACAAGTATCCGTCCTATCGCCCGCACTCTTCAATCTGTACATGCACGATATAACTACACCCAATACGCCCCAAATAAACTTAGCCTCCTATGCAGATGACATAACACTCACATGCACACACCATGACCCAAAAAGAGCAACAGATCTCCTTCAACCCTATCTCAACACACTACATGGCTGGTGCACTACAAACAGACTTAATCTAGCCCCAGCCAAATCCACCGCAACCCTGCTCACAAGTTGGACAGGAGAACACGAATACATCCCTCAACTCACCATAAACAACACACCCCTAACACATACACACACACCCAAAATCCTAGGAGTAACATATGATACTCAACACAATCTACACTCAATGAGAGCTCTGTGGGAAAGCCCGATCGTGGCCATGGCCTTTCTGAGGGACTTGGGGCTGTTCGGCCAGGCAGCTTAGGGAACAACAACAACAACAACAACAATTATCTGTACTGATATTTATTGTCTCATTTTACACAATATATTTGTATAGCCTACACATTTATGTTTATCGATGTATTAGGGAGGTAACCGCAATTCACGGCAAAGCGTATACCATTAGCCTACACTAGATTACCGTATCCTATGCAAAGCCAACTGAAAACAAAAGATTAATAGGACACCAACAATCTATTAACCACATTAATGATGTACTGTATATGAAATGTCTGTTATGGTGGATGGGTAAGGGTAGGGGAGATTTTTCATGTGTTTTCGACCATTCCATTCTTACACAAGATATGTTTATATCAATCTATTTTACCTTCCATAATGAGAGACAATACGATTCATCACGAAGTGTAGCCTACCGGCAGATATATAACAAACTTATATATTATATACTAAATGAAGAGACAAGGACTAATCGTGTGTCTTTAGACCTCATCATATAAATTAAAATGTAGGTTAAGGTACATATACGGTACAAGTATATAGTTTGCTTCAACAGACAAATTCCATGATAAATAGCATAAGGAACAAAGCACAATGTAAGGCATTGATCTTGGTACAATGGCAAAGCTGCTAGATGTAAAGTAAGTACTGTCCCGGTAATAAAACGAAACATATGAAAAGAGTTGATTAGGCTATGCCCAACATTACCGGTATCTATCAACTGAAAATATACATTTTATAATCTATATTTTATTAATTTCACCCCAACATATGCCAATTTTGTGAATAGATCATTTATATAATATGCTTACGTGTCGGATAAATTGCGTCTAAATATGCAGGGAAATTTAGACTAAATTAACCCTCCAGCCCCGGCTATGTATTATATATATATTCCTCGAAACCCGGGTGTTTTGGCCGAAAAACGTCTAGGCTAGGCTACCGTATATTTGTTAATCAGACTGCTTCCCGCATTCCCGCGCATCCCCAAGCGTAGCTGTGTTATTTACCTGTAGAATGGCATTAAGTAGAGCTCTCGAAGTCAACTGGTTGAGCTGTGATGATGATTTCATTGGAGATAACTTTATGGCCAAAACAGCCACTTTACACTACTTTTCGATACTTAACAACAACATACAGGCACACACGAACAAGCGACGCTCTCCTTCTTGTGGCCGGAGATGCAGGGCGTCGGTCCAGCCGGCTGTTGTTTACATGCGTCGGACCGACGCCTCGCACACAAAGCTCACAGGCTTTCAACCACTGGGTGTTCAAGAGCCCTTCCGGGTACCTGTTATATGCTTTTTTATGGGCGTTCAAGAGCCCTTCCGTGGTGAGAGGGTTAAGTAATCTCGTTGGCAATATAAGCAAAATCCATCATAGTTTTACCATTTTAACCCCTCAGACCCGGTAGGGCTCTGAGGCACCCATAACAAATAACTCCCGCGCTACCCGGTGAGGCTCCGGCAGCTTGAAAGCCTGTAAGCTTGGTGTGCGAGGCGTCCGTCCGACGCATGTAAAAAAAAAACGGCTGGACCGACGCCGCGCATCTCCGACCACAAGAAGGAGTGTGTCGCTTGTTCGTGTGTGCCTGTATGTTATTGTTAAGTAGCGAAAAGTAGTGTAAAGTGGCTGTTTTTGCCACAAAGTTATCTCCAATGAAATCGTCATCACAACTGAACCAGTTGAATTAGAGAGTTCTACTTAACACCATTCTACAGGTACGAAACATCTACGCTTGGGGATGCGCGGGAATGCGGAAGCAGTCAAAATAACAAAGATACGGTAGCCTAGGCGTAGACGTTTTTCGGCCAAAACCCCCGGGTTTTGGGGAATATATATGGAATACATAGCCGGGGCTGGAGGGTTAATGTAGCAAAATTATATAAATCTGAACTTGGCTCTTTTACCAACCATTGGCGTGCAACAATATCAAACCCACCAAACCTACCTAAGAATTAACTTAACTAACGGGTTATTTGAGGAGGTTGTATAAATATATGTTACCTTCCATAATAGGAGAATATACAATTTATCATGAAGTTTGTCGGTTGAAGCAAATCTATATACCTGGTACCGGTACCGTCTATGTACATACCTTACCTACATTATGATCCATGTGAATTGGTCTAAAATTCTGGTCTTCTCATATAGTTTATGATATACAGTCCACCCTTGGATAACGCGGGTATATCGTACTGGCCCAAGGCCGTGTTAGGCAAACACGCGTTACATAAAGCAAAGGTTATATGGGAAAAATTCCATTCGTTCTGGCCACTTTCCCAAAGTCCCCTTTTTTTTTACCATTTACCACCCGATTTATATATTTATTTGTCAGTATTATTACGTTGGCAACATACCTTCATACTAGGGGTCAATAATATATCCAATTAAGACCATTGGTACTATGAAATGCCATTTATTTGACACAAAAACAATGCTGTTCAGCTGTAGTACAACAATAACAAACCACATGTCGTCTGCGTGAGAGGCAGGCGGCGGCAGCAGCTTGGCTAAACTTGCCAACAATCTACCGCCTTCATTAGAGTTATAGTTTAATGTATTTTTCTCTGGCTTTTACTATTATAAATATTATTTGGTAAAATGAAATTCAATTCCATAGAGTAAATTATAATAAAATGTTATTGCATACAGAAATAACTCGGGTTTAGACATAGCCACACAAGAACAACACACACAAACTGACTCAACAATAACACATACGATTTCGGTCACTCGGAAAATCAGCTGATGAATCTCGGTGTTTCAAATTAACTTGCATTGAAAGTATATTCGTCGTATAAGGCCATCCATGGTTTTGGAGGTTTATAAATGTGTCTTATACACTCCGGTATATACGGGTCTGATGAGTCTGCCGTCACAGGCCGAGAGAGGCCGAGAGATACCGACCACCCGCCACGAGCGCTACTTAAACAAAGCGTGTTAGATGCTGACTCGGCACATTTGGGGTACCCGTGTTAGAACAAAACCGCGGAACCTAAAGCCGCGTTACCCGAGGGCCGACTGTACTGTATAAGTGCGTTTCATCTCCGCAGGTAGGCTACACTTCATGATGAATCATGTGTTATCTAACAGTGGAAGGTAAATGGATAAATGGATTGTGCAAAGGATCGATATAAACAGCTTTGTAAGGATGGAATGGTCGAAAATACAGGAACAATTTCCTTTATTTAAACTCATCCACCCACACAAACACTACCTTGTGTAAAATTCATCAATTTACAGTTAGTATTTTTAAGTCTAGCCCATATATATAAGGTGATATTTGGTGTAGGTTTTAACTTTTGAACTTGTTTGACATCAAATGTTGATTGAAATCCAAACTCAATCGGTTATATTTTGTCAACTCGGGTATTTCTATGGTTGCGGGATTTTTGCGGGTAGAGGGTATTACAATAAGCTAAATACATCAGAGATTTGACCATACTAATTAACTAAACCTGAAATTATAAGTAGGCCTAGCCTATGTACCGGTAGATTGTGTTACGTGCCTTTAACCCCTTCTGTACCGGTGATGTACTTTTCATTATATTCTGGCAACTATTAGACGATTGTGTGCAGCTTAGGAAGGACGTCTACTCATTACAAGGCTACAGCCTATCTCAATTAATCCTTTTAGATATCATATATCCTTCCCAAGCTTAAACAAAATCATCTAAATGTAGCTGAAATCAAATACAAAAAGAATGTCACCGGTAAAGAAGGGGTTAATATTCTGTTCTCAAAGATTTCTGTACGGTATTCATGCGCAGTTCTGCTGTTGTAACAAGGCTTATAATCTGTATAGTATCTCTAATTTCCAAAACTTAGACATTAATTGATCTCTCTCTCTATATATATATATATATATATATATATATATATATATATATATATATATATATATATATATATAAAGGAGGAGGCTGTACAGAAGAAGAAAATTACTCACAAAGACGCACACATCAAAATCTACAGGATAGGCAAAAGGCCGAAATAGATAGAGAAATTGTGGAAATTGAACAAAGGCTAAGAATATCATATGAACTACAACATATGGAAGAGGAGAGGAAAGCTATTGCAGGTATAAAGGAAAATTCCAAATACTTCTTTTCATACGCCAAACAAAAGGCTAAAACAACATCAAACATCGGCCCACTGAGCAAAGGGGATGGTTCTTTCACAGGGGACAAAAAGGAAATGAGCGAACTCTTAAGCAGGCAGTATGAAATGGCATTCAGTGAGCCTGATGAAACAAAAGTCATCAGAGACCAAAATATATTTTTCATGGAAACCTCCCCCACGGAAACCCCTCAGATGCTGGATATTGATTTCGGTCCAAAAGACATAGAAGAGGCCGAAGAGGCCATTTCCAACATGCCATCCCACTCGGCACCAGGCCCGGACTCATGGAATTCGATCCTAATGAAGAAATGTAAGGAAAACCTCTCAAAACCCCTGGCTATAATGTGGAGAAGGAGTCTAGACACTGGTGACATACCAGATAGCTTGAAAAACGCAATAATTGCCCCACTGCATAAAGGAGGGAGTAAAGCACTACCAAAAAACTACCGCCCGGTAGCTCTAACCTCTCACATCATTAAAGTTTTCGAGCGAGTCCTGCGAAGAAAAATTTCAACATTCATGGAGACAAATGAACTACACAACACCGGTCAACATGGGTTCAGAGCGGGAAGATCATGTCTCTCACAACTTTTGGAACACTATGACAAAATTCTTAAAGCGCTAGAAGAAAAGAAAAACGTGGATGTCATTTACACCGATTTTGCTAAGGCATTTGATAAATGTGACCATGGTATAATAGCCCACAAACTGAAAGCAAAAGGTATAACTGGGAAAATCGGACGGTGGATATACAATTTCCTCGTAAACCGAAAACAATCAGTAGCAGTAAACCAAGTCATATCTGAGCCTTCGGATGTCAAAAGCTCAGTGCCCCAAGGAACAGTGCTAGCGCCCCTTCTGTTCCTCATACTAATTTGCGACATAGATACCAACACCAGACACAGTACGGTGTCGTCTTTTGCTGATGACACAAAATTAAGCAAGATAGTAAACACACAAGAAGACACGGGCCGACTGCAGGAAGACATGAATGTAGTGTTCCAGTGGACCAGGGAAAACAACATGCAATTCAATGAGGAAAAATTCCAATTAATACGGTACGGAGATAATAATGGTGTTAAAGAAATTACAAATTACTTAACAGAATCTAACCACATAATGGAACGGAAAGACAGTGTGAAAGACCTTGGGGTATTAATGTCTGAAAATATGGGTTTCAAAGTACATGACCTGTTCAAAGTGGCGGCTGCGAAACGTCTTAACGGGTTGGATTCTGCGTACTTTTAAAACACGCGGTGAAGTACCTATGATAACGCTCTTCAAATCTCTAGTGCTACCGCGGCTTGAATATTGTAGCGTATTAACATCCCCATACAAAGCAGGTGAAATAAATGACGTAGAGAGTGTACAAAGAAATTTCACTTCGCATATAAGTTCGATAAAACAGCTACACTATTGGGAGCGTTTAAGAGCACTGAATCTGTACTCACTGGAACGTAGAAGAGAACGTTACCTAATAATATACACGTGGAAAATCGCAGAGGGTTTAGTACCAAACCTACATACTCCGATAGTCATGAAATTCAGTGATAGAAGAGGCTGGGAATGCGAAATCCCCCGGATGAATAACAGGGGTGCTATGGGCTCTCTGCGAGAGGGTTGGTTATCACACAGAGGTCCACGTCTCTTCAACAAACTCCCACGGCGAGTAAGAGACATGAGGGACGTCTCGTTAGACAGCTTCAAGAGAGCCCTGGATGTCGAACTGCAAAAGGTGCCAGACGAGCCCATCCTCGCAAGGGAGCGAGCTGTCGCTTCAAACAGTCTACTGCACCAAATCACCACCCAAAACGAGGGGCGTCGCGCTCCTTGGTGCCGCTAGAAGAGTGGCGAACACATCAAAAGGTATCAATAGGTAAGGTATATATATATATATATATATATATATATATATATATATATATATATATATATATATATATAATGTTACGACTGAGGTTCAAATATATCAGGGCTCTTATTCATTGGACTAGTAATGGCATAAATGTTACAACGGAAAGCGCTAGCTCCAACCTCTGATGTATATTCCCAGTGAACAAAGAACACAAATACTCTACAGAGTTCTATATGCAATAATAGGCTATCAAACTCTCAATAAATGTGCGTCTACTCTAGGCTTAATGTTATGTGAAAACAGCCTATTACTACCTATAACCGAAGGTGCTTGGTTATGGTATGCAAAGTAAGGTGGTAAGAGAAGTTACAGCTTACGTTACTTTAATCAATAAATGTCAGGCACTCCTGCATGAAAGAAAGTGCACTAAAGTCCTTCAACACTAACAAGGAATCTTCTTTAAATGTTAGATGCTATAAAGATGCTCGTATCGGAAATGGAACCCAAAAAGGCAGGCAGCGGAACAATGCTCGTGCAGGCTATGCACACAAAAAGGCAGAATATATAATGCAGTCGGGGCCAAGAATATCCTAAACGCTACAACAATAATAATCGCCACGACAATGCAGTATTCCTATCAACAAAAAGAGCCTAAGTCGTTTGTGTCTCCATGCATCAAACTAGGCTGCGAAATGTTTGTGTAATGATAAATGGGTATGCATAAAAAGAGTAATTAGGTTAATATACTTAATGTCTACGGTGACTGATAAAGTCTAGCTAGAGTCAATGATACGAGATACTGGTGCGCATGGCATGCCGCATAGCCTAGTGTAAATCTCAAGTCTGTGCGTCAAATATTACGTTATAGTGAAGGGTAGCTCTCTTGAGAAACCTTAATACCGAAGTATTAAGCGTTCTCCTGGCGTACCTCAAAGACAAACAACGAGCTTAGAACAGTGCAGAATGGTATAGGCAAAAAGCCCTCATTCGTGCATACTCTACTCTCAATGGCACACAGACTAGAATTTACTCAATCAACTCCAGTTCTCAGGTATGTCGTGTGCAGCTTTTACCTAAAGCCAGCACTCATAGGAAACAATACCTTATAATATCAGACCCCTAGCCTAGCATTATCTAATCCAGCAGAACACTAATAATTATAGGAAGCGGTACGAAACAATATTAATGCCAACCAATGCTTCGTGATCCACTTATCTTAACAACTAACATACATGGGTTATATCAGACCTTAACGCACAATACAACGGGCCAGCATTAAGCTGATTTTGCAGAGTTAACCAGAGGGGGTATAATATTAATAAAAGGTGGTGAAAGATATGGAAAATGAGAGAGATAGGCAGAGGAAAAGATTCTCAGGTGCAGAGCGGGGACAGGTAGCAAGGGATAAAGATGAATGCGTTCTAGAAACCAGATCTGAGGGAGAGAGTGGCGAGGAACTGTATATATACTCGCACTAGCTCGAGCCGTGTGGGAAAAAAGCGGTTACAAGTCCTCTAGCCACTAGCAAAGAAGCTAGCAACATGGTAAGGACCTCTCTCAACCAACCCCCACGAGGCAGCCAGCCGTGACGTCATCGAGCGGGACAAAAACACTGCGCGCTCCCTCTCACTCTGTTCTACTCTCTCTCTCTCTCTCTCTCTCTCTCTCTCTCTCTCCCAGATCCCATCATTACTAGTTAATGATAAAACATACTTTACAATTAAATATATAAAGCCTTGACATGGGTGAAAACAAAGAGCCTTTCTGGACTGCCCATGACACGAGCTTTCATATGAAATAAAGCACACTCTAATACATCCACTGCCCTGGCGATCCTAGCGAGTCACTGTAGGACAAGCCATGCGGTTCTAACGGAGTGGTTAACGTCACAATAAAAACAATAAAAAAACATATATTACAGAAAGGAAGCGAGTAATGGAATGTTGGTGTCTTATAACAAACTTTTGTTTTCTGCTTCGCCTTCGCTCGCATAGTAATCATTAAAAAAATATACGGAAAATGGATAAATTATTATGTTCCTTCCAACAACCAACTATACTCCTAAAATCGATTAATGAAATTTACAAACACATGTGGCAGTCCGTGGATTCGAACCCAGGACGCTCACACCGAAAATCAACACCTTATGCATCGCACCACGAAGACAGTTAAAGGATGGTGGACACTGCCTACGATTTATTATGCAACTTCGAATCCTGCATATCAATCTAAGCATGTACACACATCCCAACTGCAACTCACATAGGCTATGCATATGTGAATAGAAAGAGCAATTAATGGGGGCCTTAACCACTAGGGAAGTCCTCTCAATAAATTACCCCTGAACCAATATCAACTATTATGTTCCTTCCAACAACCAACTATACTCCTAAAATCGATTAATGAAATTTACAAACACATGTGGCAGTCCATATCAACATACTACCGTACTGTATGGTGTATAATTATAAAATCGACATGTAAATAATGATAATACAGTATTTAAGTTAGCCCAGTATATAGGGAGATATAGTCGGTGTTGTTCACTCTTCATCTATCTATCTATCTATTGCCTGACGCCGCGATCCCCGAAGGGGTGGCCACGAACGAACCGCCCCCATGCACCTCTGTCCCCAGTCAGTCGACGCCCCTCCCCCCAACCAGCACTGCCTTCGTTCATGTAGTTCCTCACTCCATCCTTCCACCTCATATTCGGTCTACCTCTCCCCCTCTGTCCCTCCACCTCGCTCTCGTACACCCTCTTAGTCATTCTCTCGCTTTCCATACGTTCCATATGGCCGAACCATCTCAAGTTGTTCCTTTTCACACTTTCCAGCACATCTACCTCCACACCACACCTCCTTCTTACTTCCTCATTAGTCTGTCTATCCCTCCATGTAACTCCGCACGCACTCCTTAAGTAATTCATTTCCACTGCTCTCACTCTTGGTCTGAGTCTCTCAACCAACGTCCATGCTTCGCTTCCGTAAGTCAGTGTCGGGATTATCACACTGTCATGCAAGGACTTCTTCACTTCCATACTGACCACCCTATTTCTTGTTACTGCTTTTAGCGTTCCTACAACCCTCTTCCCCTGTTGTACCCTCTCCCGCACCTCTTCATCCATAGTCCCATCTTTACTCAACACACTGCCCAGATACTTAAAAGAGTTGACGACCTCCATATCCTGACCGTTCAGCTTCACCTCACACTCTGTGACTTCACCCCTTTCGAAGACCATAACCTTGCTCTTCCCCGTATTTACCTTCAAATTCCGTTTTTCGCACACTGTTCCAAACTCATTTACCAGACCCTGCAACTCCCATTCATTATCACTCATCAGAACTGTATCATCCGCAAACAGCAGTATAGGTAGCTTCCACTCAATTCCCTCCCTTTTCAGCGATACACCAACATCCACTGCTCTTGATAGTATTTCTTTCATAACTCCATCCATATATACAGTAAACAACCACGGGGACATCACACACCCCTGTTTCAAACCAACATTCAGGTCAAAGAACTCGCTCTGCTCACTCTCCACACGTACTGCCGCCTTTGCACCCTCATACATGCTCTTCACTGCTTTCAGCAACTTGCCCTCTACTCCGTATATTCTAAGTACTTTCCACAAACCTTCTCTATCCACTCTGTCATAGGCCTTCTCCAAGTCCATAAAGGCAACATACACCTTTTGTTTCTTCTCCAGATACTTCTCCACAACACAATTCAGGGTAAAAATCTGATCTACACATCCTCTTCCCTTCCTAAAACCTCCCTGCTCGTCGCCTATCCATTTCTCCGTTCTCACTCTCACTCTCTCAATCACTACCCTACTGTATACCTTCCCTACTACGCTTAGAAGACATATTCCTCGGTGGTTACCACACACTCCTCTTTCCCCTTTGCCCTTATATAGGGGGACTATTATGCCAGTCTTCCAGTCATCGGGTGCACTGCCCTTCTCCCATGCTAGTTTGCACATTTTCCATACCCATTCTATCACTATCTCACCACCATACCTCAACATTTCCCCACACACTCCATCTGTTCCTGGTGCTTTTCCCAACTTCACTCTTTTCATGGCTTCCCACACTTCTGACCTGATCCCCACCTCCTCCTCCACTACTTCTCTTCTTCTCCCTCCCATACCATATCCAGCTATGTTTGCTGGCTCTTCATTCCTTTCATTTAGCAACTCACTGAAGTACTCCCTCCATCTTTCGACTCTCTCTTGCTTCTCGGCTAGCATTCTCCCATTCTTATCTTTCACACCCTTACTGTTTCCCTTGCTACCTTCCCTAACTTTCTTGACTTCTTTCCAGAACAGTTTCTTACTCTCCCTCCATTTTACACTCAGATTCCTTCCAAATTCCTCATCTACTCTTCTCTTACTTTCCTTCACTACTCTCTTCACCACCCTCTTACTCTCCACGTACCTCGCTCGTTTCTGTCTCTCGGAATCTTCATTCCCTCTACTACCCAACCACTCTCTATATGCTTTCTTCTTTTCTTCCACAGCTATTCTTACCTCTTCTGTCCACCATGCTGTACCTTTCACTCCCCTCCCTCTTCTCCTCACTCCACACACCTCCTCACATGCTGCACAGATCTCATCCTTAAACACCTTGCTCATCTCCTCCACTTCCTCCATAACTTCCAGGTCGAACCCACCTAGTCGTCTTTCCACTGCTCTCCTGTACTCCTCCCTGACTTCCTCCTCCTGCAACCTCTCCACCCTCCTCACCATTCCACCCTCCTCTCGCCTCCCTCCCGCTCTCCTCACCCACTTCTTTTGTATCCTAACCTTAGCTACTACTACATAATGATCAGACAGACCCCCTCCAATACCCCTATACACCCTAGCATCCATCACAGATTTCTTCATTCGTTCATCCACACATACATAATCAATCAATGACTTTCGTTCCACCACTGTCTTATCCTTCATCGTCAACATCCGTTTCCACGTGTACCTGTGGATCATTTTGTGTCGGAAGAAGGTGTTGGCTATCCACAGCCTCCTCCCCACACATACGTCCACAAGTGCACTACCATTCCCATTCACCTCTGATGGTACCCCCACCCCTCCCACCACTCCCTCAACTTTCCTATCACCCACCTTACCATTCATATCCCCAATCAGAAATATTCTTTCGTTCTTGTCAAACTTCTCCAGGCATGCCTCCACATTCATCCAGAACTCCTCTTTCTTTCTTTCAAGTATATCCTCTGTCGGGGCATACACGCATACAATCACCCACGTTTGTATTCCTACTTTCATTCTCACCCACACAATCCTTGAACCCACAGACCCATACTCTCTTACACATTCCTTCCATTTGCTACTTACAAACAAACATGCACCTTCTCTCGCTGTTCCTTCACTCACTCCAGCACACACACCCATTCCACACTCCCACTCTCTCACATCTGAACCTTTCCATTTGGTCTCTGTCATTCCACATACATCCAGCCTGGCATTCACTAACACTTCCAGAACCTCTCTCTCTTTTGTGCCATCATTCATGCCACTAACATTCCACGTAGCCATTCTCAGAATGTCCAAAGGCATGTCCTTAGTCGGTCGTGGTTCGTCAACGTTGGTTCCGTCCGCATCCGAGGCTGTTCGTTCGTTTTTCTTTGCTTAGATATTTTTTCCGGGTGGGGGTCGCAAGCCCACCGACCCAACCTCTTTAGTCGCCTCTTACGACACGCAGAAGGCACGTGGGGCATATTCTATTCCCTAACCCCCAGGGGGGGGTTCATACACCCTGCTTTTATCACAAGGCAGTAATAAGTCTTCATTGTCGTAATTTCCCTCTATTTTACCCTAGGGACCCTCCCCCTTCAGAACACTAAGAATGTATGGCAATAACTCAATTTCCATAGTGTTCATGTTAGACACTGCATTACGAGCATATAAAGTAGAAACCGATTCAATCGCGTAGAGTTCAACGTGTTTATTTACTTGGGAGTAGCGGGCCAATGATGCCCCACGCTGTCTGGTGGAGAAATCGGAACTAACCCCGTGCACACTATGAATACACCGGCTCCCCGGGCCATTTATGTATGTAGTGAAATTTATACATTGTAATTATCTTCCAGGCGCAAGCACAAGAAGGGTATGGAGGAGGAGACCGCCAAGAAGCGTACCCGTCGCACACAGAAGTACCACAGAGCTATTGTCGGAGCTTCACTTACTGACATTATGGCCAAGAGGTACTGTTATTGTTATTTTTTTGTATACATTTTTGTTTAGATTTTTAGTGTTGATACAATGTGAAACAAAATTTAATTCTCACATGGTTGATTTCCTTTGTAAGAGGCTACTACCAAATTATAAATAAACACCATGTGAGGAAGAGCACTTTATTGACATTAATTTTTTTACCAGGTACGTGAAGATAGCTAAAAAGAACCAATTATTACAAACTGACATTCAAATTGGTGTAACTTACTATATTCTCACGACTACCTGATCTGATCTTTTTGGTATTTTTCAATGTTCTGTGTTTAATTAGGAGGAGACGTGTTGATGTGTCCTGAGTGTTTTGTCTTCTGCGTAAGAAGCAATATTTATTAGGAGTGCGTGGAGTATGGGTAGATCATGCATGTATAGATTAAAGAATGAAGGCGACAGGACGAATCCTTGCAGAACTACCTGATCTTTACATTCTATATGTTGACTTTGCCAGGAACATGAAGCCCGAGGTGCGCAAGGCTCAGCGAGAACAGGCCATCAGAGCTGCCAAGGAGAAGAACAAGGCAGCCAAGGCCACCAAGAAGGCCAACGCCCCCGCACCAGCAAAGGTAGCTCACGTCTTATTTACCTATCAACCCTTTCACTGTGTCTGCTGATTTCTAGTTTGGTGTAGGGAAAGGTCAATATACTGTGTATAATGCCAATAACCCCTTCTGTACTGGAAATGTCTTTTAACTTTAATCTGGCTACTATTAGACTATTTTAATAAGTTTAAAAAGGGCCTGCATAAATTAATAGGCTTTAACACCTTAAGAGCGGCCTAGGCACTAATTTTATGTACCGCCCAGCGTTTTTTTTTTTACCATAAATGGGGTTGTTTCCGTGCTCTTTTTCATGCATAAACAAGACCCAGAGCGTAATACAAGTACAGTAGGGTCTCACATAAAACGAGTTTATGGTCGATAAACGAGGGCGTTTTATGCGAATTCGTTTTATGTGAACACAGCATTTTGGTGGCGCAATATCGTCAATGTTCACTGTAAGCGAAAATTTTCGTACAAAGCGAACGATATTTCGTACGTTTTGTACGATATTTCGGCGTTTTATATGAAAGCGTACGATATTTTGTACGTTTTGTACGATATTTCGGCGCTCTATATGAAAACTCCTTGTATTTGCCCCACTTTGGCGGCGGACTCGTTTTATGTGATCACATTCGTTCTGATCGAAAATTAAATATTAATATTTTAGGTCGGTCGTTTTAATCGAGACTCGTTTTATGCGAACACGTTTTATGCGGGACCCTACTGTATGTATCCCTGAAAGGGCATAAATTGAGCTTTCCAATGACACCCGAACCATCCTTCTACGATCCTTACCATTATACCTTTGGATGTGTTCGCCGCTCCTCTAGCGGCACCAAGGAGCGCGACGCCCCTCGTTATGGGTGGTGATTTGGTGCAGTAGACTGTTTGAAGCGACAGCTCGCTCCCTTGCGAGGATGGGCTCGTCTGGCACTTTTTGCAGTTCGACATCTAGGGCTCTCTTGAAGTTGTCTAACGAGATGTCCCTCATGTCTCTTACTCGCCGTGGGAGTTTGTTGAAGAGACGTGGGCCTCTGTGTGATAACCAGCCCTCTCGCAGAGAGCCCATAGCACCCCTGTTATTCATCCGGGGGATTTTGCATTCCCAGCCTCTCCTATCACTGAATTTCATGACTATCGGAGTATGTAGGTTTGGTACTAAACCCTCTTCGATTTTCCACGTGTATATTATTAGGTAACGTTCTCTTCTACGTTCCAGTGAGTACAGATTCAGTGCTCTTAAACGCTCCCAATAGTGTAGCTGTTTTATCGAACTTATATGCGAAGTGAAATTTCTTTGTACACACTCTACGTCATTTATTTCACCTGCTTTGTATGGGGATGTTAATACGCTACAGTATTCAAGCCGCGGTAGCACTAGAGATTTGAAGAGCGTTATCATAGGCAATTCACCGATCACTGGTTGTCTTAAAACGATTGTGCAACTGAAGGGCAAAAACGGTAAAATACGGCAATTTCTTTATATAATTACGTATGTAGCGAGGGAGTGAGGGTGGATGTAAGTGGAGTAAATCTCAGTAGGTCCACAGCGGCCGTGGCGAGCGGTCCGGAGGTAATCTACGCTCCTCCCACCGCTCCGCTCTCTCTCAGAGCACATTACGTGCTCAAAATTGCATTCGACAATAGCCGGGCCCCGCCCATAGGCCCCATTTTTTTAATTCGACAATAGCCAGGCGCCGCCAAAGAAGGGTTAAACTATCTCACTTAACCCTTTTTACTACCAGATACTTCTTAACCCGTGGAGCCCCGGCTAGTTTTGTATTGTTTGTTCACCAGAACCCGGCCGGTTTTCAAAAAATGGTTTTATTCCAGAAACAATAGCGAATGGGTTAGGAATGAAGGAAAAACCGCTCAAAAAGCTTAAAGAATGGTCCTACAGAGCCCCCGAAAACGTATTTTACAAGAGTAAAAAATTTAAGGCAATTACCCCAAAAAACCAGGTTATTGCGCGCTCACGCGCACGCACGTGGACTTTGAGAGTTTTCAACCATCGGCACGGTTGCGTGGGATACGTACACAGTTCCCATACAAATCTGAGCCCTCTCGAGTGGCTACACCTGAGGTTACGGTCGTAGCAATTAGGGTGACTCGTCAGACGCGTCGCTGGGGCTGTGCGTTACATACATCGCCGACGCGTCAGACGCGTCGCTGGGGCTGTACGGGTTAAAGGTGGGGGCTCATGGGTTGAGATAAACATGGTATGATAATCGCCAAGCTGTACATAATTATCTTGCAAAATGCAATGGCACTGAAATAATTATTAACAATGGTATAAAGGATTTTGTGGATCGTCTATACCGGGCCTGTGACGTCACAAGAGTGTAAGTCCACCATCCAGTCTAGGCTAAGGATACTGGTGTGATGTCACTATGACGTCACAGGCCCGGTATAGACGATCTGCAAAATCCTTTTTACCATTGTTAATAATTATTTCAGTGACATTGCATTTTACAAAAAATTATATGAAGGTTGGCGATTATTTTTCCATGTTTACCTCAACCCATGAGCCCCCACCTTTAAACTACACAAAATTGTCTAAATATAGCTAGAATAAAATACAAAGTAAGTCATCGGTAGAGAAGGGGTTAAAGACATTAGCTGATTAGTTGAAGATGTGTACTCTTCAGTGAAGAGGGGCCTTTCTCCTTCAATAGTAATAAGAAAGCTTCTAATGATGTTTTTTCGGCCCTCTTGCCAATAACAAAAAATACTTATGTATTTAGAAATGGTTTATCAGGTATGGTCTTTATTTTTGGCATTGGCCTTTCTTGCAATCAGAGAAATATGGTTATTCAAAGCCAACTAAATAATAATTATTGCTCATGTAGTAATGTACACCCAATGTGGTGGATTGTGTTCTTTTATTTCATAAATTTTATTTTAGTAAGCGTTGTTTCCACATAACCTTTATATTGTCTTTGTCCAAGTTTTGGTTTGTTTAGTTTGAAAGTATTAAATTTGAATACTGTACGGTATGCAAAAGGTGCACCCTCTTTTGGTGTATCAGAATAGTGAAGCCTGTTAGTGTTGCAGTGAAACCATTGATTGTTTTAACCTTTCAATAAAGCTTCTTTATTTGTTATAACTAGATGACCTTATAGTTTATACAGCTGTCGAAGTACCTCTAGCAATCAGTGATATATCATCTTTTGACTTCAATATATCCTAAACTTATTGAAATTATCTATTTAGTAAAATACTTTGAATAATTCACTCACAGTAGGTATAACAATGCTTAGTTTTCTTATGTTAGTTAGTATGGAATAGGAATGAATGGAGAATGCTTATGAATAGATGAGTGATAACGCGGTTGTTGGGAGAGGGGTTGGGGGCCAGTTGGACTAGATTATAGTCCGTCAGGCTTCTGGCCCAGGGAGCCGGTGTACTGTATATGAAGGGTCATACCTGGATGTGAGGTGGGCGGGCATTGTGGTGTGCTCCGATGCGTGTCTGCGTGCTGAGACCGGAACCTCTCCGGGAGGTCTGGGGCCGGCTGGAGGCAGGCCCTTAGTGATCCTTACTCTCTAGGTTTTCTTCTGGGCGACCTAGATATGTGTGAATATATATTTTGTTTATGTTGTTGTGTAGTCCCTGTTCGGGCTCCGTCTCGAGTCGGTCCTCCCCAGCTATGGGGTATATGCCTGTGTGTATACATATAGTCTGTTAATATGGAAAGATTATACAGTAGGTATTTTTATATGAAAATATAGTATTGTTGAGTATATTGTTATATTTTGGATCAGTGTACTATTCCCAGCAATTTATATGGTCCTTAGAGGAGGTTGTTGTTGTTCCCTAAGCTGCCTGGTCGAACAGCCCTGAGTCCCTAAGAAAGGCCATGGCCACGATCGGGCTTTCCCACTGGGCTCTCGAGGAGTGTAGATTATGTTGTTTGCGTAAGTGATTGTGTAGAATGTAGTAAATTATGATATGTTTAATAGTATGGGGTGCCGTGTTGCATCCTGGACAGGTGTCGAAGACCGAGATATCCTGTCTCTTCTGGTAGCTCAGTTGTTGTTCCCTAAGCTGCCTGTCCGAACAGCCCCGAGTCCCTGAGAAAGGCCATGGCCACGATCGGGCTTTCCCACAGAGCTCTCATTGAGTGTAGATTGTGTTGTTGGCGTAAGTGGTTGTGTGAAATGCAGTCTTCTATGATGTGTTTAATGGTATGGGGTGCTGTGTTACATCCCGGGCAGGCGTCGACAACGGAGTCATCCAGTCTCTTCTGATAGCTCAGGAGAGCTGGATGGTGTCCGCATCTCAGCCTGGCCAGGTGGACTCTTTCCTCGCGAGGAAGGGAGGATTCGGAAGGATGGATTTCGGGAGGTCGTGCATGCAGCTGCGTGTTGTCTGTGAGTGAGTGGATGGATCGGTGAGAGAGATGAGTATGGATGTGCTTCTGGAAGTTGGTTCGGGGTGGGCAGGGAGGGAGAGAGGATAATAATTGTGTGTGATACCGTGTGCTGGGTGTTGTTTTGATATTTCTTGGTGTCTGTGGGTGTGTTGCCATGTAGTTTAGTGGGTGGTCTTGGTTCGTGGAGGCTGCTGCCAGGAATTGAGTGCCTCTCATGTCCAGATGGTCTTTGACTTTGAGGATTTTGGTTTCTTGATGTAGGTGATCTGTGGGTGAAGTAGCTGTGCAGCCTGTAATGATCTTCAGGATTTTGAATAGTCTGTAAGGTCTTATGATGTGTTTCAGCTAGGTTAGAAGCCCAGGCTGGGCTTGTGTATTCCATCACTGATCTTATGTATTGTTTATATACTGTGGTGGTAGTTTCTTTGTTGTGTCCAAATTTTGTGTGAGCAAGTGACCTGAGGGCGTTAAGTCTGGGTGTCAGTTTCTTTTTAATGTTTGTGGTGTGCTGTTTGAATGTCATATGAGTATCATATGTTACTCCTAGGATTTTGGGTGTGTGTGTATGTGTTAGTGGTGAGTTGAGGGATGTATTCGTGTTCACCTTTCCAACTTGTGAGCAGGGTTGCGGTGGATTTGGCTGGGGCTAGATTAAGTCTGTTTGTAGTGCACTAGCCATGTAGTGTGTTGAGATAGGGTTGAAGGAGATCTGTTGCTCTTTTTGGGTCATGGTGTGTGCATGTGAGTGTTATGTCATCTGCATAGGAGGCTAAGTTTATTTGGGGTACTCCCACATACTGCTGTGTTGAAGGTGTGGTAGCTCAGTAGAGCTGGATGGTGCCCACATCTCAGCCTGGCCAGGTGGACTCTTTCCTCGCGAGGAAGGGAGGATTCAGAAGGATGAATTTCGGGGGGTCGTGCCTGCAGCTGCGTGTTGTCTATGAGTGATTGGATGGAACGGCGAGAGAGATGAGTATGGATGTGTTTCTGGAAGCTGGTTTGGGGCGGGCTAGGAGGTGGTGGTGGTGGTTGTTGTTGTCGTCGTCGTCGTTCCTTAAGCTGCCTGGTCGAACAACCCTGAGTCCCTAAGGAAGGCCATGGCCACGGTTGGGCTTTCCCACAGAGCTCTCCAGGAGTGTAGATTGTGTTTTTGGCGTAAGTGATTGTGTGAAATGCAGTCTTCTATGATATGTTTAATGGTATGGGGTGCTGTGTTAAATCCTGGGCAGGTGTCGACGACGGAGTCATCCCGTCACTTTTGATAGCTCAGAAGAGCTGGATATTGCCCGCATCTCAGCCTGGCCAGGTGGACTGTCCTCGCGAGGAAGGGAGGATTCAGAAGGATGGATTTCGGGAGGTCGTGCCTGCAGCTGCGTTTTGTCTGAGTGATTGGATGGGACGACGAGAGATATGAGTATGGATGTGCTTCTGGAAGCTGGTTTGGGGTGGGCAGGCAGGGAGAGAAGATTAGTATTTGTGTGTGATACCGTGTGCTGGGTGTTTTTTTTATATTTCTTGGAGGTGGTAATGTTGTGTTGTCACCGGGGTACTCCCACATACTGCTGTGTTGAAGGTGTGGATTATCCTTTGTTTTTACAACCACCTTTGGGTCACCAGGATTTTGAGCAGATCCTCTGCTAATGTGTCTCTATTGCCTGGTTAACTTAGAAGGTAGGCTTTGCCCTTGAAGGTTGACCATGCCAGGCTTACATTCAAGGCTGTTATGAGAGTAGATACTAAATTTTAATAACCCAATATGTATATTATTTTATATTTTATTTGTTTTTGTGGTCTGTAAGTATTACAGCAATGTGTGTGTTTTCTCCCTCTCTTCCAGGGCAAGAAGGCTGCCCAGAAAGCTCCCAAGATGCCCCGTGCTGCCCGCGGTGGTGGCGGCGGTCACGGAGGTCACGGTGGTGGACGAAGATAAACCTAATATACAGTCATTGCTTTATTTACTGCCTTTCATTTACTCCTATGGGTTACAAAGGCAGTCCACATACATTTATTTGTTATGGTTAAGATTATTTACCTTGTTTCTTTTCAACTGACGGTAAATTGAAAAGTCCCCATAAAGATTTCTGTATTTTGAATATATTGTAGTGAAATATGGTGCTAATTATATAAACTTGGTCTCTATGATGCAGAGACATTGGTTATATATTGTTCCATTAAGTATCGAGAAATTAGCTGCTATGCGATTCAATTTGCCGTCAGATGAAATGAAAGGGTATAGCTCTCTTGCTGATTCACTGACTATAGTCATCATTCAAATTATGAGTTGAAAAGGCAGTTGCACTTTATTCTGGCTTGCATTATTTTTAACTAATGGAAGTTAACTTGAATTCATTCTGAAACTTGCAAGGATTCAGCTAAAAATATGTACTCTTTTGAGTTTTATTATAAATATTGACTACCTAGACTAGAAAATACTTGTTCTAAATTTTGCTCCTCAAGAAATAATGCTTCAAGAATGTGTCACACAAGGGCATATATACTAGGCTTGCCTTGCTCTTGCAATCAAATTTAAGATTTACTAAGGAAAAGGCTATTTGGCCAATCCATAACATTTTAAAGTTGAATACTAGAGAAAACCCCTTAGTACCGGTACTGTACTTAAAAAATAAACTAGTTGGGACCTGGTTATCTTGCTGGAGACCCCAAATGGGCCTGGGTGTCTGGGTCTCCTGGGTGACTTGGATGTGTGTGAATGTTTTGCTTTTATTTTATTTATTTTTTCTGTTCGGGCTCTGTCTAGAGTTGGCCACTCCTAGCTATGGGGTATGTGCCTGAGTATATAGAATAAACTATTGTAGAAGACTAACTTACTCTAAAATGTAGGAACATTACATATAGATTATTTTTTACTATTTCGCACTGTTTCGTCGGACAAATCTCTGTTGGCGCTTCTAAATTATACTTTGTCATTTGCCAATTTCTGTACAAAATAGTAATGATGCCAGAACTAATTAGTCAAACTAGAAGTATGTAGTGTGAATATCCAATTGCATGTTGTAGATCCTTGTTACTGTGCTGTAGTTAACAGCTACATTTCATCTGAATTTGGCGGGATCCAAGTTGACAACTGACAAAGTTCACTTAACCCTTGTCTAGCGGGGTGTTTTGGGCTCATTTGGGCATATTCAGGACCTCCTGAATGATCAATCAAGTATCTGCATGAAAAGAAATGTATTCAGCAAAAAACTAGGTGCTAAAAGCTTCAAAATGAGACCAGAACGAGCTACGTAGCACTCGTGGTTCTCTTGCAGTGGTGCCACGAACATGGGAGTTTAGCGTATAGCGGTATATTTTCCCCAGCTATGCTCACTACTGGCTACACTGCCGGCCTCTCGAGAACACAGGGAGCATGCGTTAATGGGCGGTGGTAAGCCCTGGGAGTCGGCTGTCTGGCCCGGTGCGCTCCCGGCCATTTGCACTCTATTTTAACCCTTTAAAAGCCTTAATAATGCTCCTAACTTGCTGCAAATTGGTGCACGACTTAAGTCGAGCTCCGCCAATAAGGGGTTAAAGAGGGCTTGAACCAAGTATTTAGGCAGTGTGTTGAGTAAAGATGGGAGTATGGATGAATAAGTGCGGGAGAAGGTGCAACAAGGGAAGAGGGTTGTAGGAACGCTGAAAGCAGTAACAAGAAATGGGGTGATCAGCATGGAAGTAAAGGGGGTCTTTGCATGACTGTGTTTTAATCCCGACATGACTTACGGGAGCGAAGCATGGACGTTGGTGGAGAGACTCTAATTAAGAGTGAGCGGGGTGGAAATTAGTTACTTTGGAAGTGCGTGCGGAGTTACATGGAGGGATAGACAAATTAATGAGGAAGTACGAGAGGTGTGGTTTGGATGTAGATGTGCTGGAAAGTGAAAAGGAACACCTTGGGATGGTTCGGCCGTATGGAACGTATTGGAAGCGAGAGAATGCCTAGCGTGTTTACGAGTGAGGTGGAAGGACAGAGAGGGAGAGGTAAACCGAATGAGAGGTCGAAGGATGGTTTGAAGCAGTGTATGAGTGAAGGCGGTGCTAGATTGGAGGAGGGGCACGACTGACTGTGGTGCATGGGGACGTTTCGTTCGTGGCCACCCCTTCGGGGATCACGGTGTCCGGCAATAGATAGAATAGAACCATTGATATGGTATCGTGCTTAAGTCTGGTGCTCTACAAACCTGGTTAACCCATACAAACACTCTTCTTACAGACCTTACACAAAGAGCTTTTGACGGCATCAACTCTGCCAGACCACCACACAGATCACTACTTGCCACACTCCACATTAGTAAAGCCTTTGATGCCATCCCCCGCCACAACCTAACAAACAAAATCCATGACACAAACATGCACTACACGAAAAGGTGGCTGGCCAACTTCCTAGCAGGCAGATGTGCACACATATCTTTTGCCGGTCAGTCATTTAGCATCAGAAATTTCCCAAACGGAGTCCAGCAAGGATCCGTCCTGTCGTCTGCACTCTTCAATCTGTACATCCAAATAAACATAGCCTCCTACGCAGACGACGTAACACACACATGCACACACTAAGACCTAGACACAGCAACACGTCTCCTTCAACCCTATCTCAACACATCACGTGACTGGTGCACCACAGACTCAATTTAGCCCCAGCCAAATCCACCGTAACACTCCTCACAAGCTCGACAGAACACAAATACACCCCGCGACTCACGATAAACAACACACGCACACACTCACCCAAAATCCTAGGAGTAACATATGATACTCTAATGACATTCAAACAGCACACCACAAACATGAAAAAGAAACTGACACCCAAACTTAACGCCCTCAGGTCACTTGCCCACACAAAATTTGGACACGGCAAAGAAACCAGCACCACAGTTTACAAACTATACACAAGATCAGTGATGGAATACGCAAGCCCGCCCTGGGCTTCTAACTTAGCTGAAACGCATCATAAGACCTTACAGACTACTCAAAATAAAGCCCTAAAAATAATCACAGGCTGTACAGCTACTACACCCACAGATCACCTATATCAAGAAAACAAAGTCCCCAAAGTCAAAGACCATCTGGACATGAGAGGCACTCAATTCCTGGCAGCAGCCTCCATGAACCAACACCACCCACTACACTATATGGCAACACACCCACAAACACCAAGACATATCAAAACAACACCCAGCACACGCTATCACACACAAATACTGTCTTCCCACCCCAAACCAGCTTCCAAAAGCACATCCATACTCTTATCACTCGCCGTTCCATCCAATCACTCATAGACAACACGCAGCTGCAGGCACGACCTCACGAAATCCATCCTTCTGAATCCTCCCTTCCTCGCGAGGACCGATTCCACCTGGCCAGGCTGAGATGCGGGATGACTACGTCGTCGACACCTGCCCGGGATGTAACACAGCACCCCATACCATTAAACACATCATAGAAGACTGCATTTCACACAATCACTTACGCAAACAACACAATCTACACTCCTTGAGAGCTCTGTAGGAAAGCCCGACCGTGGCCATGGCCTTCCTTAGGGACTCTGGGCTGTTCGGCCAGGCAGCTTAGGGAACGACAACAACAACCCATACAGTACCAGGGATGTCCCTTTTATCATATTCTGACAACTACTAGATGATTGTATTCGGCCTAGGAAGGACCTCGAGCAATAATAAGGCTTCAAACTATCTCTACCAACCTTTTTAAGTACCACAGATTCTTCCTAAGCAGCAAAATAAAATTTAGATATAGCTAACATACAATATATCACACGTCGCTGGTACTCGAAGGGTTAATTAGCTCAGTAAGGGTGGATTTACAGGATTGCTGTTTCCAAGTTTGGATGTGCAATTTAATTTGACAACTTTGATAACTACTTGTGTTGGTAAATGATTATAGGTGACTGCACTCTTATAAATGTAGATTACAAAAGCTGCTAGAGTAAAGTTGTGGGAAAGGGGATGACTGGAATGCTGCCTTGAGGATAATAGTTCTAATTGAATTGGTAAGTGTATATTTTGGTTTTATTGTAAAATGTAAATATGCAATGCTTTCATGTCAAATACAGACTTTGATTCACAAACTCAAACCGTCTTGATAGCCTAATGCATAAGTGCGCGGAATTTCGGTGGGAGTATCATAGGTTCGAGTCCTTGGAGTGCCACATGTATTTGTCGATTTCATTAATTGAGTTTAGAAGTGAAGTTCATTGGTGAAAAAATATAATAGAGTATATAGATTAACGATTACCAATAATTTTTTCTCTTGAACTTCTAATTTCAGATGTGGGTGATAAATTTGGAGTAACTGAAGTACTGTAATCATAGGTGAGTAAAACTTGTATTATTATGCAAAATCTTAAGCCATAATAAGTACTGTATACACTCATAGATGTTTTAAACTAAGACAAGATTTGAGATATATTCAGTAACACGATACAGTGTAGCCTAGATACTGTATACCAATCTTGATAGCTGCGTATTATTCACAATCAAACAAAGTGCAAGTGTTTTGGGATTTGTGTAACAAGGGCACAAGCCCTATCAATCCAGGGAGTGTACTGCGTTACGAACTGTATCTGCATTACGTACCTGCATTGCACTAGTAATCAAAAGCTCAAAAGTAAATCTCGTACTGTATAAAGTAAATCTTGTACCGTCTAAAGTAAATCTCGTACCGTATTAAGTAAATCTATTCCCGTATAAAGTAAATCTTGCACCGTATAAAGTGAATCTCGTACCGGATAAAGTGAATCTCGTACCGTAAAAAGTAAATCTTGGCGACTCGGTTAGCAGCCAGGGGTAACCCTGATCAGATTTTGGTACCACCGGAACTTTTCTTAAACGCGGGAAATACAAAGAAATAGTTTGTCATATGATAGAGACTCCAGTGCAACATTGAATTGCCCAGCCCTTCTTAATTATAATGTAAAACTTGCAAAATAATAACAAAGGCTTACTGGTAAGGGTTAAAGGTTTCAAAATTCAAAATGGGTATTACAAATGTACAATACTAGCACTACCTGAGGGACTACTGTTCACAATTAACTCCTAAATCCTGGTCCAATATGAACCCTCGGAAAGCAAAACAAACCTAAACAAATATATTGGGTACAAAATTAAAGGCAAGATTAAATTCCATTCAAAATACTTATCGTAAAAAAAAAAAAAACAATATAACAAAACTTGGGTGAAGATAGTCAACTTGATGTGTATTATAAATGTCTATATCTATCTATTGCCTGACGCCGCGATCCCCGAAGGGGTGGACATGAATGAACCGCCCCCATGCACCTCTGTACCCAGTCAGTCGACGCCCCTCCCCCCAACCAGCACCGCCTTCATTCATATACTTCCTCACTCCATCCTTCCACCTCTCTTTCGGTCTACATCTCTCTCTCTGTCCCTCCACCTCGCTCTCGTACACCCTCTTAGTCATTCTCTCGCTTTCCATACGTTCCATATGGCCGAACCATCTCAAGTTATTCCTTTTCACACTTTCCAGCACATCTACCTCCACACCACACCTTCTTACTTCCTCATTATTCTGTCTATTTGTATTTGCTTATATAATACTACATTTCTTTAATGATTATTGAGGAATTACCAAATTGATTGTAATGAAACCAACTGCTCGGCTGCTAAATATTTGGTATGATTATTGATAATAATAGTTAGTATATTTAATGTCTAAATAACTTGAGACCAATTGGTACATACAGGTTGTTGTTTTTGTTGTTGTTCCCCAAGCTGCCTGGCCGAACAGCCCCAAGGCCCCTAGCAAGGCCAAGGCCATAACCGAGTGCCCCCACAGAACCCTCCCCGCCGACCACAATAAAGCCTGGGTGACCGAAGCCACTCCATGGCGGGGAGCTTGAGGAGGGTGCGGGAACGCCCGGGAAACCAAAGCCCCACCCAGGGCCCTGTGCCCCTCAGCAATTATGAAGAGAAAGTTGAGGGGCAAGGGAAAAATGTGACGCTTTGGCTTCCAATCTTGGTAGATTGGGAGGTCAATCCACGTTAGAGACGCCGTCACTTGAGATCTAGAAAATATATAAGTAAAAGGAACAGTCAGAGTAAGCTATGGGTATGGCAGAGATTGCTCAGTTCTCACTCTGATAGACCAGCCCATCACCACATGACTAGAACCCAATCCTCTCAGCATCAGCTAGGAAAGGCCCTAGAAAGCCGCCTTTGGCGGGTGGATAGCTCCCCTATTTCAACCTTTTTCGGGGTTGGGCACCCGTCACCTACCTACAGGTTGATGTAAAGAGTAAACCTGGGTTCTCAAGCCAAAGGCTAACTTGTTACAATACAATAAGTTATTGATCTTGTCTTAGTACATAGTGTAGTGTACACTTTCTACTTCTACTGCATGGTGAGTAACTTGACTAATGTACAGTATAATATAATGTATATCAGTGGTTTCCACCCTTATTGTATTGTTGCTGTAAATTGTTAATGGTTCCCATCCCTATGATATTGTTAACCTAATTCTGCAGTCTTATCTACAATTACTGCAATTTAGTGTTAAGGTTCAGATAAACTTGCATCTATTGTGCCACCTTCACATCTTTCCTTGTGGTACCGTATTAGAGCTCTCAGTGCTCATGACTTGACAATCACTTCTCTGATGTGCAAAGCTTCTCTACAAAAGTTTGTTTATACCCTGAACAAATTTGCTGTAATTTACTTCCTCAGAGTAACTTTCTACCACTTCAGTTCTTGAATTCACACAACTTAAAAACAAAATGCTACAAGTTTCTCATGAATAGAGGACACCTTAGGTATATGGGTCTTGTTTTTCATTATCTTTGTTTAATTCCCCTGGGGTTTGTAGACTTAAGTTTTCTTAATGGCTAGATATTGGTAATTATGGACCATTTGGGAGCACTGTAACATAGTGCTGCATAATTAGGATTCCCTTTATATGAAACCATAAAATGGTTTAAACATTTTATTGCATCTGTAGTGACTGGGTACACAAGAGATCTAGTGGAGCTAGAGGACCTTTGACAAGAATCATAGCCTTTGAATGTGCAGTGTGCAAGGGAGATCTTGTATTAAATTACCCGCCTGTCAGTGTTGATTTCGACAGTGTAACGATGGAGTGTGTGAATAAGTTCTGCTATCTGGGTGATACAGTTTCCGCTGGAGGTGGCGCTGAAGCTAGCTCCATTGCTAGAATCGGAAGTGGCTGGGGAAAGTTTAGAGAGCTTTTGCCACTCCTGACCATGAGAGGGCTCCCACTCCACCTTAAAGGGAAGGTGTATACCTCGTGTGTTAGGAGCGCGATAACCTATGCCTTTGAGACGTGGCCGGTTAGAGCGGAGGATGTCAATAGAATGGAAGGGAATGAGAAGAGAATGGTGAGATGGATGTGTGGGGTTAATCTTAGGGACAGAGTATCGAGCGAGAAATTGAGAACGCGTCTGGGCATTAGGAGTGTCGGTGGAGTGATGCGCACGAGCCGACTTGGTTGGTTTGGACATGTGGAGAGAATGGATGATCAGAACTGGGAGAAGAAATGCCGGACTGTGAACGTGGGGGGAGCTGCACCTAGGGGTGGACCTAGAATTACGTGGGCTCGGTACTCCGGTCCAATCTCAAAATAAAGAACTTGACAACAGAGGCAGCCCTTGACAGGGCTACCTGGAAAGCTGCCATATAGGACGTGAGACTAACCACAGTCTCTGTGAACAAATGGTTTTTAAACTTGTATGTATGTATTTTGAAACGTCTGTAGCGTAATGCTTAGTGCACTGGATTTTGATGTGAGTTTTCTAGGGTTGAGTCCTGGGATTACCACATGTATTGATTGGTTTAAGTACTTTCATTAATTGGTTATTTGTAAGTTAATTGATGGGTTGGTGATATTACAAATATATTACCTTGGGTTTTGGAACCACTGGATATGATGACCTATATATATATATATCTGTCAATCCCATGAATACTGATTATAACTATAAGCTGATATTGTAACTGTATTAATATGATGTTGATTTATGAAACTATTGTTACAATAAACATTCTTTATTTTAGGCATGTGGTGTTAGTTGCTGTGGATGACGAGGCAGGACCTGTTAAAATTGTAAGTATGTATTATTAAAAACTGTCTTTTATTGAAGATACTGTAGTTTAAGATTTGTTGCATTATTAAACATAGATACAGTTTAATGACTGAATGAAGGTTAGGAAAGGTATTTGTCTTTAAAAGAAACTTCATACTTTAATGTTGAAATGCGTTTTGTTTATTCTGTCAAGTTTTATGTTAGACAGAACAATTTTAATCATGGCTAAATATCTTTCACATGCCAGATTTCCTTCATGTAATATAATTGTAGTAACATGAAGCTCGTTATTCAAAGACCTGGAGAGTCAAACATTACCAGACCACACCATATACAACCAAGCATTACCAAACGGTTGTTTGTGTAGCACTACCCGAGGTACTACTGTAGCCTGACAACCAACAAAAACAACTTGGGCGGGTGCCCAACTCCGAAAGGAGTTGAAGTAGGGGAGCTATCCCCCCGCCAAAGGCGGCTTTCTAGGGCCTTTCCTAGCTGATGCTGAGAGGATTGGGTTCTAGTCATGTGGTGATGGGCTGGTCTATCAGAGTGAGAGCTGAGCAATCTCTGCCATACGCATAGCTTACTCTGACTGTTCCTTTTACTTCTATATCTTCTAGATCTCAAGTGACGGCGTCTTTTCCGTGGATCGACCTCCCTACTGCCAACCTAAAAGTTGGCAGATTGGGAGCCAAAGCGTCACATTTTTCCCTTGCCCCTCAACTTTCCCTTCATAATTGCTGAGAGGCACAGGGCCTTGGGTGGGGCTTTGGTTTCCCGGGCGTTTCCGCGCCCTCCTCAGCTCCCTGCCTTAGAGTGGCTTCGGTCACCTGGGTTTTGTTAGTGGTAAGCAGGGAGGGTTTTGTGGGGGCTCTCTATGGCCTTGGCCTTGCTCGGGACCTTGGGGCTGTTCGGCCAGGCAGCCTGGGGAACAACAACAACAACAACAACTTGTGGAGATAATCAACTTTGATTACCTTTATATAATACTTTAATTTATCAAACTAGTTTATTTACTTTATATGTTATTTATACGTAATAACTTAATGATGATTGAGGAATTACCGATTGATTGTAATGAAACCAACTCCTCGGCTGCTATTTATTTTGCCTGATTGTTGATGATAATGGTTAGTTTATATGATGTCTATATAATTGTTAATGAGACAAATTATGTTACCTACAGGTTGATGTGAAGAGTAAGCCTGGGTTCTTGAGCTGAAGGATAACTTGTGTTACAATACAACTGTTACAAGTTATTGATCCTGTCTTAGTACATAGTGTAGTGTACACTTTCTACTTCTACTGCATGGTGAGTAACTTGACTAATGTACAGTATAATACTGTAATAGATGTATATCAGTGGTTTCCACCCTTATTGTATTGTTGCTGTAAATTGTTAATGGTTCCCATCCCTATGATATTGTTAACCTAATTCTGCAGTCTTATCTACAATTACTGCAATTTAGTGTTAAGGTTCAGATAAACTTGCATCTATTGTGCCACCTTCACATCTTTCCTTGTGGTACCGTATTAGAGCTCTCAGTGCTCATGACTTGACAATCACTTCTCTGATGTGCAAAGCTTCTCTACAAAAGTTTGTTTATACCCTAAACAAATTTGCTGTAATTTACTTCCTCAGAGTAACTTTTTACCACTCTTGAGTTCTTGAATTCACACAACTTAAAAACAAAATGCTACAAGTTTCTCATGAATAGAGGACACCATTAGGTATATGGGTCTTGTTTTTCATTATCTTTGTTTAATTCCCCTGGGGTTTGTAGACAAGTTTTCTTAATGGCTAGATATTGGTAATTATGGACCATTTGGGAGCACTGTAACATAGTGCTGCATAATTAGGATTCCCTTTATATGAAACCATAAAATGTTTTAAATTTTGTATTGCGTCTGTAGTGACTGGGTACACAAGAGATCTAGTGGAGCTAGAGGACCTTTGACAAGAATCATAGCCTTTGAATGTGCAGTGTGCAAGGGAGATCTTGTATTAAATGACCCGCCTGTCAGTGTTGATTTCGACAGTGTAACGATGGAGTGTGTGAATAAGTTCTGCTATCTGGGTGATACAGTTTCCGCTGGAGGTGGCGCTGAAGCTAGCTCCATTGCTAGAGTCGGAAGTGGCTGGGGAAAGTTTAGAGAGCTTTTGCCACTCCTGACCATGAGAGGGCTCCCACTCCACCTTAAAGGGAAGGTGTATACCTCGTGTGTTAGGAGTGCGATAACCTATGCCTTGGAGACGTGGCCGGTTAGAGCGGAGGATGTCAATAGAATGGAAGGGAATGAGAAGAGAATGGTGAGATGGATGTGTGGGGTTAATCTTAGGGACAGAGTATGGAGTGAGGAATTGAGAACGCGTCTGGGCATTAGGAGTGTCGGTGGAGTGATGCGCACGAGCCGACTTGGTTGGTTTGGACATGTGGAGAGAATGGATGATCAGAACTGGGAGAAGAAATGCCGGACTGTGAACGTGGGGGGAGCTGCACCTAGGGGTGGACCTAGAATTACGTGGGCTCTGTACTCCGGTCCAATCTCAAAATAAAGAACTTGACAACAGAGGCAGCCCTTGACAGGGCCGCCTGGAAAGCTGCCATATAGGACGTGAGACTGTAACCACAGTCTCTGTGAACAAACGGTCTTTAAACTTGTATGTATGTATTTTGAACCGTCTGTAGCGTAATGGTTAGTGCACTGGATTTTGATGTGAGTTTTCTAGGGTTGAGTCCTGGGATTACCACATGTATTGATTGATTTAAGTACTTTCATTAATTGGTTATTTGTAAGTTAATTGATGGGTTAGTGATATTACAAATATATTACCTTGGGTTTTGGAACCACTGGATATGATGACCTATATATATATATATATCTGTCAATCCCATGAATACTGATTATAACTATATGCTGATATTGTAACTGTATTAATATGATGTTGATTTATGAAACCATTGTTACAATAAACATTCTTTATTTTAGGCATGTGGTGTTAGTTACTGTGGATGACGAGGCAGGACCTGTTAAAATTGTAAGTGTTTATTAAAAACTGTCTTTTATTGAAGATACTGTAGTTTAAGATTTGTTGCATTATTAATTAAAATGTAAAACTTGCAAACTAAACAAACCAAAATTGGGACAAGGACAATATAAAGTCAAATTAAATTATCAAACATAGATACAGTTTAATGACTGAATGAAGGTTAGGAAAGGTATTTGTCTTTAAAAGAAACTTCAGACTTTAATGTTGAAATGCGTTTTGTTTATTCTGTCAAGTTTTATGTTAGACAGAACAATTTTAATCATGGCTAAATATCTTTCATATGCCAGATTTCCTTCATGTAATATAATTGTAGTAACATGAAGCTCGTTATTCAAAGACCTGGAGAGTCAAACATTACCAGACCACACCAGATACAACCAAGCATTACCAAACAGTTGTTTGTGTAGCACTACCCGAGCTTTGGTCATACCAGTGACAGGTGTTATCGGAAAAATGAGGATCCAAAATGTAACTTCTGTGCCGGTACTCATAACTCAAAAGACTGCACCAACAAGACTTCCCCCAAATGTATAAATTGTATGAGCTCCACATCAGTTACGGAGCCGCCAAATCATTTCGCCTCAAGTAGAAATTGTCCTTTAATGACAGCTCAGAGAAATAAAGTTATTGAGAACACCAATTTTGTAGGTTCAAAAACTGAAAAATGCACATGGGAGCCGGTTGAAACTGGGTCTGTTGAATGTTCGTTCCTTGCGTAACAAAATGGATCATATTTGCGAGATCTTGGATGAACATAACCTTGATGTATTATGTCTCGCTGAGACCTGGTTGTTCGAGTCAGATCTGAATATTATCCAGGCGGCATTGCCTAAAACCCATTCCATAATAAATGTTCCTAGGCCTAGGGGAGATCATCCGGGTGGTGGAGTGGCAGTTGTCTACTCCACATCTCTGGTGAATATCTTGCAAATAAGCCATAACCCAGCCCCTCTTTATTATGAACTGTTGGAAGTGGAAATAAAACTCCATCAACAAATTCTAAGAATGGCAGTTGTCTATAGGCCTGGCCATCGTGGCACAGATAGGGGTTTTATGGAAGAGTTTGGGCAGTTTCTCGAGGAATTTTCTGCTAAAACCGGAAGACTTTTGATATGTGGAGATTTTAATTACTGGGTTGACAGCCCTCATCTGAAGCCATTCTCTCCTGAGTTCCTTGAGTTGACTGATCAGAACAATTTTGTAAACCATGTGTCCCACCCAACTCATATCTTAGGACACACCCTTGACTTGGTTTTCTCTCCTGTGGGTTGTGGTGGTGTTCTGGATGTTGATGTTGAGAATGCTGACCCTAATACCTCTGATCATGCTTTGATTACTTTCAGCTTTGATTTCCCTAAGCCACTCACACATGAAAAAGTAATCAGATTTAGAAATTATAAAAATGCAGACCAAAATTTGGCTAGCAGTGAAGTAAAACAGTACTTGGGAAGTATTGATACTTCCAACCTTACTTCAGATGAGCTGGTGGAGGTACATGGAAATGCACTTAAATTAGTGTTCGATCATCACTGTCCAGAAGTAGAGAAGAAAATCATAGTACGAGATGATTCACCCTGGTATAGCACTCGAGTTAAATTTCTTAGAAGAGCGCGTAGAAGAGCTGAACGTGAATGGCGGAAAAATAAAACAGACTCTACATGGTTGCAATATCTGTCAGCCAGAAGAGCTGTGGTCCACAAAATCAAAGATGAAAAGAAAGTGTATTATCAGGGAAAAGTTGACTCGTGTGGTAACGACCAGAGGAGGTTGGCTTCAATTGTAAACAGTTTACTTGGAAAAACAAGAGTCAGCTTAAGACCTTCTGTGCCCGATGCCGAGTTGGCTGCCAACTTTGTGGCATTTTTTGCTGGCAAGATAACTCGCATAAGACAGGAACTGGATGATGCTTCTGTTGGTGAAGAACTTTCAGTTGTACTCCAACCCCGACACATTCCTAATAATGTCCTCTCATCCTTTCACTCAGTAGAGGTGGACATGATCTCGTCCTACATAAGAAACCTCAATAAAACATTTTGCCCGTTGGATCCCATAAATGTTTCCAAGCTACCAAGAGTCTATGATCACACAGTTGAGTTTATTTCCAAAATAATTAATAAGTGCTTCTCTGAAGGTAGCTTCCCACATTCTGAAAAGCATGCACTACTCCGACCTGCTCTAAAGAAACCTGGACTTGATGTTGAGAACATGTTGAACTATCATCCTGTCTCCAACCTGTCCTTCATATCAAAGATATTAGAGCGTGCAATACTTGACCAATTACAACCACTACTTCAGCAGAATGAAACTATCCCAATTTTTCAGTCTGCTTACCGACAGCATCATTCAACTGAAACAGCATTGATTAGAGTACATAATGATCTAGTTGAGAACATTTGCAATGGTGTGGCCTCACTATTGGTCTTGCTTGATCTCTCTGCGGCCTTTGACACAGTGGATCATGAGTTGTTATTGAGTGATCTTTATGATTGTGGTGTGCGTGACTCCGCTCTCTTGCTTCTTGGGTCGTACTTGTCAGGTAGATCCCAGAGTGTGATGGTAAATCAAGTGGTCTCGGACTCGACACCCCTGCAGTATGGTGTTCCGCAGGGATCAGTTTTAGGTCCTATCCTATTTATAATTTATATTAGCAGTTTGTCTCTTCTGCTTTGTGCACATAATGTCACCTTTCACTTTTATGCAGATGACACCCAGATTTATGTGAGAATCACAAATATAGTTGATATACGGAGTAAGATGGAATTGTTGATGTCTGATATCAAGAAGTGGATGAGAGCGAGAAAACTTAAACTAAATGATGGTAAAACTGATATTCTCATCATCCGAGGAAATAGAAGAGCTGATGATATAGTAGGTGCCCTCTCCATCAATGTGGGTGGATCTCAGCTGCGACCGGCCAACTCTGTTCGAAATCTTGGTGTATATGTGAACTCCCGATTAGATTTCAAAGAGCATGTAAACCAGATAGTTAAAAGTTGTTACTTGCACATCAGAAATCTCTATTTAAATTTGCCAGAACGTCCCGGACTTCCCAAACTTGACTACTTCCTTTAACGTGACGATAGTGCGTTGTTATATGTGCGATTGGTTTGCTTGGGAAACAGATTAACTTGCTCATGTAGTGATGTACACCCTATGTGGTGGATTGTGTTCTTTTATTTAATAATTTTCATTTTAGTAAGCGTTGTTTCCACATAGCGATTTTGATAATTTAATTTGACTTTATATTGTCCTTGTCCCAATTTTGGTTTGTTTAGTTTGCAAGTTTTACATTTTAATTTGGTGAAGCCGTTTATAACCAGACGTTGCCTCCTGACGTTGGTTCACTCATTGGTCTTCTCTCGTGTTGATTATTGCAATGCCCTGTTGGTGGGTCTTCCAAATTATATTTTGAAGAAAGTTCAGTCTGTTCTTAACAGGGCCGCAAGACTAATTTTTGGTGTTCCACCTAGAACTCCTACTACATCTCTTCACATAGAACTGCACTGGCTGCCAGTAAGAGCAAGAATAGAATTTAAGTTGTGTTTGGTGACTTTTAAGGTTCTCAAATTTGGTGAGCCTAGGTACCTTGCGGAGCTGCTCAGGCGCCCACCGGCACACCTGGTGTAGTTGTGCGTCATGACAATGACCCTTTTCGTCTTGATGAACCAAGGGCTTTCCAGCAGTCTTCTTTCTTTGAGAGGTCATTCTCCTACATGGCTCCGAGGTTGTATAACAGGTTGCCGCTGTCCATGAGACAACTGAGTTCTGTTGAATGCTTCAAGAGACAACTTAAGACTTTTCTCTTTGAGAGAAGCTATGATCTTGAGAGAGGTGTCATGACAGATGGCTATAGAGTTTAGGCTATTTTGCCACTGCTAGTGATTGTTAAATGTGTGTTGTATATAAGCCTTCTTTTGATGCATTGATTTTTGTTCTTTTTTCTTTCTCTTTTCGAGCGCTAGTGAATTCTTCGGAAAAATTGGCGCTTATGAGAAATAAGTAACATGCTTATTATTATTATTATTACTACTGTAGCCTGACAACCAACAAAAACAACTTGTGGAGATAATGAACTTTGATTACCTTTATATAATACTTTAATTTATCAAACTAGTTTATTTACTTTATATGTTATTTATACGTAATAACTTAATGATGATTGAGGAATTACCGATTGATTGTAATGAAACCAACTCCTCGGCTGCTATTTATTTTGCCTGATTGTTGATAATAATGGTTAGTTTATATGATGTCTATATAATTGTTAATGAGACAAATTATGTTACCTACAGGTTGATGTGAAGAGTAAGCCTGGGTTCTTGAGCTGAAGGATAACTTGTGTTACAATACAACTGTTACAAGTTATTGATCCTGTCTTAGTACATAGTGTAGTGTACACTTTCTACTTCTACTGCATGGTGAGTAACTTGACTAATTTACAGTATAATACTGTAATAGATGTATATCAGTGGTTTCCACCCTTATTGTATTGTTGCTGTAAATTGTTAATGGTTCCCATCCCTATGATATTGTTAACCTAATTCTGCAGTCTTATCTACAATTACTGCAATTTAGTGTTAAGGTTCAGATAAACTTGCATCTATTGTGCCACCTTCACATCTTTCCTTGTGGTACCGTATTAGAGCTCTCAGTGCTCATGACTTGACAATCACTTCTCTGATGTGCAAAGCTTCTCTACAAAAGTTTGTTTATACCCTGAACAAATTTGCTGTAATTTACTTCCTCAGAGTAACTTTCTACCACTATTGAGTTCTTGAATTCACACAACTTTAAAACAAAATGCTACAAGTTTCTCATGAATAGAGGACACCATTAGGTATATGGGTCTTGTTTTTCATTATCTTTGTTTAATTCCCCTGGGGTTTGTAGACAAGTTTTCTTAATGGCTAGATATTGGTTATTATGGACCATACAAGTGGGGTACCTCAGGGATCTGTGTTGGGACCACTGCTGTTCGTTATATTTATCAACGACTTACTTGAAGTTATAACTAATGGAAGTGAGGTATACCTGTATGCGGATGACACTAAGCTGTATAGAAGAGTGAGGAGTAAGGAAGATATGGGTTTGCTTCAAGGAGATGTGGAGGGCATGAAGGGATGGTCTGAGCATTGGTTAATGCCTTTTCATCCAAAAAAATGCAAGTACATGCGGATTGGGACCAGCAAGATAGACAAGGTAGGATACAGTATGTATGAAGCGATGGAGGAAGTGATTGCAGAAAAGGATATAGGAGTAGTGATAGACAATAAGTTAAATTTCTCAGAACATTTAGCGGAAAAGATAAACAAAGCCAATAGAATTGTAGGGCTGATAAGGAGGACATTTGTGTCATTTGACGAAGAAATCTTCAGGAATCTCTATACAGCGCTGGTTAGGCCGCACCTGGAATATGCGAACCAGGTGTGGGCTCCATATATGGTAAAGGATATAGAAGCAGTGGAGAAAGTGCAGAGGAGAGCTAGCAAGCTGGTACCAACGTTGAAGAACACGGGCTATGAGCAGAGGTTGAGGACACTGGGGCTTCCGACACTGGCATATAAGAGAAAGAGAGGGGATATGATAGAGACTTTTAAGATAGTGTCAGGAAAGTACGATGAGGATGTACAAAGGAGTACAAAGGAAATCAAGCAACAACAGATCTAGTGACCCTTCTAGGTTGCTTGTCCTCCAAAACACTGAGGATCAAGTGTCCAAACAGTGGTTTAGAGTGGGTAAGGGAACATTGGAAGGGGAATTACTGCCCTGGAACTAATGTCCGTGGCAGGATTAGGAAGTTAGTAGGGGACAGATGGGTTAGTAACTGAGGGGGGGATAAAATAAAGTTATTCATTTACAAACGCAGTCAGTCGCGGGTTTGATGCGAGATATTTGTCTAGGCGGAGTTTAAATGAATCAACGGTGATGCAGTCTATAACGTTTCGGGGAAGCCCATTCCACAAGTTGACAACTCGATTGAAGAAGAAATTCTTAGATTCGTGTGAGTTAAAAGATTTACCAATAATTTTGCAACCGTTTCCCCGCGTGTAATTAGATTGGTCGATAGTGAAGTACTTACTACAGTTCATATTGTCGATGCCTTTGATGATTTTGAACACTTGAATTAAGTCACCTCTTAATCTGCGCTGGGTTAAAGGAAATAGATTTAATTCTCTAAGACGCTCTTCGTATGGTTTGTTCTTTAGGCTAGGTATCATTTTGGTAACTCTACGTTGAACTCGTTCTAGCTTGTTTATATCTTTTTGGTAATAAGGGCACCAGGATTGAACGCAGTATTCCAGAAGAGGGCGGACTAATGAATTGTAAAGGGTTAGGATAACTTCTTTGGATTTATGCTCAAATGACCTGCCTATAAAGCAGGTGTGTGTGAAGGTATCTTCTTGATGCGGGAGGGAACAAGAACGAGAGGACACTTAAGAAAATTTACAAAGAAAGAAATAGGCTTGAGAAGGCAAAGAACTCATTTTGGGATAAGAGTGGTAAATGAGTGGAACGCACTGCCCCAGTATGTAGTCGATTCCGAATCAATAAGGGAGTTTGAAAGTAATCTTGATAAAGCATGGGGAAGACAAGATTTGAAGTTTGATTATAAAACAAAAATACAGAATAGTAAAAATATTGCGTCTGCTACTGCCGCCGCCAACACCGTGAACGACCGCAGCAGTGCAAGTACTGGTATTGAGCTGGATACACAGGCATAGTTTGCCTTTTTCCAGAGGATCTACTGTAAGAAACTGTAAGAATTTGGGAGCACTGTAACATAGTGCTGCATAATTAGGATTCCCTTTATATGAAACCATAAAATGTTTTAAACATTTTATTGCGTCTGTAGTGACTGGGTACACAAGAGATCTAGTGGAGCTGGAGGACCTTTGACAAGAATCATAGCCTTTGAATGTGCAGTGTGCAAGGGAGATCTTGTATTAAATGACCCGCCTGTCAGTGTTGATTTCGACAGTGTAACGATGGAGTGTGTGAATAAGTTCTGCTATCTGGGTGATACAGTTTCCGCTGGAGGTGGCGCTGAAGCTAGCTCCATTGCTAGAGTCGGAAGTGGCTGGGGAAAGTTTAGAGAGCTTTTGCCACTCCTGACCATGAGAGGGTTCCCACTCCACCTTAAAGGGAAGGTGTATACCTTGTGTGTTAGGAGCGCGATAACCTATGCCTTGGAGACGTGGCCGGTTAGAGCGGAGGATGTCAATGGAATGAGAAGAGAATGGTGAGATGGATGTGTGGGGTTAATCTTAGGGACAGAGTATCGAGCGAGGAATTGAGAACGCGTCTGGGCATTAGAAGTGTCGGTGGAGTGATGCGCACGAGCCGACTTGGTTGGTTTGGACATGTGGAGAGAATGGATGATCAGAACTGGGAGTAGAAATGCCGGACTATGAACGTGGGGGGAGCTGCACCTAGGGGTGGACCTAGAATTACGTGGGCTCGGTACTCCGGTCCAATCTCAAAATAAAGAACTTGACAACAGAGGCAGCCCTTGACAGGGGCGCCTGGAAAGCTGTCATATAGGACGTGAGACTTTTTTTTTTTTTTTTTTTTTTTTTTTTTTTCTATGTGATTGAGGGAGGCAAAAGGCATAACTGCCTATAGCGAGTGCCTCCCCCATAGTTGAAAGAGTGACAGGGCCAAAATCAAGGGACGTTCGAGCCAAAATGCCTGGACACACAGAGTTTGAAGCAATTTTAGTCATAGGAAGAGGGAAAGACTGATTCTGGGAGAGAGTTCCAGAGCTCAGCTGTTGAGTAGAAGAAAGTTTGAGAGTAACGTTTCACTCTTGGGTTGGAGAGTTGCACAGAGTAGGGGTGGGATTGAGTTGCAAGACGGGTACCACGTGCCCTACGTAAAGGTGGTGGTATGCACTGGGATAGCTCTGAGGAACACTGATTATTATAGTAGCGATAGAATAGCGAGAGAGATGCAACATTGCGGCGGAGAGAGAAAGATTGCATTGAGTTGGTGAGTGGACGGGAGTTAATGATACGAAAGGCCTTCCTTTCAACTTTGTCTAGGAGAGCGGTATGAGAGGAACCTCCCCACACATGTGAACAATACTCAATACATGGGCGCACTATGCCCCTGTACAGAGCAAGAAGCTGTGCAGGGGAAAAGAACCCCCTAAGGCGGTTGAGCACACCCAGCTTCTGGGAGGCTGCCTTAGCAATACTGGTAATATGGTCCTTCCAAATGAGAGCAGAAGAAAAAGAGACACCAAGAATATTGAGAGAAGATGAAGGGTTGATTTTTGTATTGTTGAAGAATAAGGGATAGTCCGCTGGGAGATCCTGATGGGTAGATAGATGGAGAAATTGGGTTTTGGAAGCATTAAAGTAAACAAGGTTTTCTCTGCCCCAATTGGAAATAGTATTTAGATCAGAATTTAAGAGTTCTATGGCTTCATTACGTTTGTCGTTGAGGGATTGCTGGCTGGGGCGTTCTGAAAAACTAATGGAGTAGTGCAAGGTTGAGTCGTCTGCGTATGAATGGATGGGAATTAAGGTACAGTTAAGGAGATCATTTATAAAAATTAGAAAGAGAATAGGAGATAGGACAGAGCCCTGAGGAACACCAGAGTTTATAGGGTGAGGAAGTGAACAATGGCCGTCCACAACCGCGGCTATGGAACGGCCGGAAAGGAAATTAGAGACAAAGGCACAGATGGAGGGATAGAAACCGAAGGAGGGTAGTTTAGAAATTAAAGATTTATGCCAGACTCTATCGAAGGCTTTCGATATGTCTAGTGCAATAGAAAAAGTCTCACCGAAGTCCCGAAAGGAGGATGACCAAGAGTTAGTAAGATATGAAAGAAGATCACCAGTAGAGCGACCCTTAAGGAAGCCATACTGGCGATCTGAGAGCAGATTATGAGAAGAGAAATGCTTAAGAAATTTGGAAGCAAGAATAGTTTCAAAAACTTTAGAAAGACAAGAGATAAGAGCAATTGGACGATAGTTGGAGGGTTGAGAGCGGTCACCCTTCTTTGGGACAGGTTGAATGTGAGCAAACTTCCAGCATGAAGGGAAGACGTTAGAGGATAGACAGAGACGAAAGAGTTTGCCTAGGCAGGGAGTCAGCACGGAAGCACAGTTTTTGAGAATGGTTAGTTTATATGATGTCTATATAATTGTTAATGAGACAAATTATGTTACCTACAGGTTGATGTGAAGAGTAAGCCTGGGTTCTTGAGGTGAAGGATAACTTGTGTTACAATACAACTGTTACAAGTTATTGATCCTGTCTTAGTACATAGTGTAGTGTACACTTTCTACTTCTACTGCATGGTGAGTAACTTGACTAATGTACAGTATAATACTGTAATAGATGTATATCAGTGGTTTTCACCCTTATTGTATTGTTGCTGTAAATTGTTAATGGTTCCCATCCCTATGATATTGTTAACCTAATTCTGCAGTCTTATCTACAATTACTGCAATTTAGTGTTAAGGTTCAGATAAACTTGCATCTATTGTGCCACCTTCACATCTTTCCTTGTGGTACCGTATTAGAGCTCTCAGTGCTCATGACTTGACAATCACTCCTCTGATGTGCAAAGCTTTTCTACAAAAGTTTGTTTATACCCTGAACAAATTTGCTGTAATTTACTTTCTCAGAGTAACTTTCTACCACTCTTGAGTTCTTGAATTCACACAACTTAAAAACAAAATGCTACAAGTTTCTCATGAATAGAGGACACCATTAGGTATATGGGTCTTGTTTTTCATTATCTTTGTTTAATTCCCCTGGGGTTTGTAGACAAGTTTTCTTAATGGCTAGATATTGGTAATTATGGACCATTTGGGAGCACTGTAACATAGTGCTGCATAATTAGGATTCCCTTTATATGAAACCATAAAATGTTTTAAACATTTTATTGCGTGTGTAGTGACTGGGTACACAAGAGATCTAGTGGAGCTAGAGGACCTTTGACAAGAATCATAGCCTTTGAATGTGCAGTGTGCAAGGGAGATCTTGTATTAAATGACCCGCCTGTCAGTGTTGATTTCGACAGTGTAACGATGGAGTGTGTGAATAAGTTCTGCTATCTGGGTGATACAGTTTCCGCTGGAGGTGGCACTGAAGCTAGCTCCATTGCTAGAGTCGGAAGTGGCTGGGGAAAGTTTAGAGAGCTTTTGCCACTCCTGACCATGAGAAGGCTCCCACTCCACCTTAAAGGGAAGGTGTATACCTCGTGTGTTAGGAGCGCGATCACCTATGCCTTTGAGACGTGGCCGGTTAGAGCGGAGGATGTCAATAGAATGGAAGGGAATGAGAAGAGAATGGTGAGATGGATGTGTGGGGTTAATCTTAGGGACAGAGTATCGAGCGAGGAATTGAGAACGCGTCTGGGCATTAGGAGTGTCGGTGGAGTGATGCGCACGAGCCGACTTGATTGGTTTGGACATGTGGAGAGAATGGATGATCAGAACTGGGAGAAGAAATGCCGGACTGTGAACGTGGGGGTAGCTGCGCTTAGAGGTGGACCTAGAATTACATGGGCTCGGTACTCCGGTCCAATATCAAAATAAAGAACTTGACAACAGAGGCAGCCCTTGACAGGGCCGCCTGGAAAGCTGCCATATAGGACGTGAGACTGTAACCACAGTCTCTGTGAACAAACGGTCTTTAAACTTGTATGTATGTATTTTGAACCGTCTGTAGCGTAATGGTTAGTGCACTGGATTTTGATGTGAGTTTTCTAGGGTTGAGTCCTGGGATTACCACATGTATTGATTGGTTTAAGTACTTTCATTAATTGGTTATTTGTAAGTTAATTGATAGGTTGGTGATATTACAAATATATTACCTTGGGTTTTGGAACCACTGGATATGATGACCTATATATATATATATCTGTCAATCCCATGAATACTGATTATAACTATATGCTGATATTGTAACTGTATTAATATGATGTTGATTTATGAAACTATTGTTACAATAAACATTCTTTATTTTAGGCATGTGGTGTTAGTTGCTGTGGATGACGAGGCAGGACCTGTTAAAATTGTAAGTGTTTATTATTAAAAATATGCTTTTATTGAAGATACTGTAGTTTAAGATTTGTTGCATTATTAAACATAGATACAGTTTAATGACTGAATGAAGGTTAGGAAAGGTATTTGTCTTTAAAAGAAACTTCATACTTTAATGTTGAAATGCATTTTGTTTATTCTGTCAAGTTTTATGTTAGACAGAATAATTTTATTAATCATGGCTAAATATTTTTCATATGCCAGATTTCCTTCATGTAATATAATTGTAGTAACATGAAGCTCGTTATTCAAAGACCTGGAGAGTCAAACATTACCAGACCACACCAGATACAACCAAGCATTACCAAACAGTTGTTTGTGTAGCACTACCCGAGGTACTACTGTAGCCTGACAACCAACAAAAACAACTTGTGGAGATAATCAACTTTGATTACCTTTATATAATACTTTAATTGATCAAACTAGTTTATTTACTTTATATGTTATTTATACGTAATAACTTAATGATGATTGAGGAATTACCGATTGATTGTAATGAAACCAACTCCTCGGCTGCTATTTATTTTGCCTGATTGTTGATAATAATGGTTAGTTTATATGATGTCTATATAATTGTTAATGAGACAAATTATGTTACCTACAGGTTGATGTGAAGAGTAAGCCTGGGTTCTTGAGCTGAAGGATAACTTGTGTTACAATACAACTGTTACAAGTTATTGATCCTGTCTTAGTACATAGTGTAGTGTACACTTTCTACTTCTACTGCATGGTGAGTAACTTGACTAATGTACAGTATAATACTGTAATAGATGTATATCAGTGGTTTCCACCCTTATTGTATTGTTGCTGTAAATTGTTAATGGTTCCCATCCCTATGATATTGTTAACCTAATTCTGCAGTCTTATCTACAATTACTGCAATTTAGTGTTAAGGTTCAGATAAACTTGCATCTATTGTGCCACCTTCACATCTTTCCTTGTGGTACCGTATTAGAGCTCTCAGTGCTCATGACTTGACAATCACTCCTCTGATGTGCAAAGCTTCTCTACAAAAGTTTGTTTATACCCTGAACAAATTTGCTGTAATTTACTTCCTCAGAGTAACTTTCTACCACACTTGAATTCACACAACTTAAAAACAAAATGCTACAAGTTTCTCATGAATAGAGGACACCATTAGGTATATGGGTCTTGTTTTTCATTATCTTTGTTTAATTCCCCTGGGGTTTGTAGACAAGTTTTCTTAATGGCTAGATATTGGTAATTATGGACCATTTGGGAGCACTGTAACATAGTGCTGCATAATTAGGATTCCCTTTATATGAAACCATAAAATGTTTTAAACATTTTATTGCGTGTGTAGTGACTGGGTACACAAGAGATCTAGTGGAGCTAGAGGACCTTTGACAAGAATCATAGCCTTTGAATGTGCAGTGTGCAAGGGAGATCTTGTATTAAATGACCCGCCTGTCAGTGTTGATTTCGACAGTGTAACGATGGAGTGTGTGAATAAGTTCTGCTATCTGGGTGATACAGTTTCCGCTGGAGGTGGCACTGAAGCTAGCTCCATTGCTAGAGTCGGAAGTGGCTGGGGAAAGTTTAGAGAGCTTTTGCCACTCCTGACCATGAGAAGGCTCCCACTCCACCTTAAAGGGAAGGTGTATACCTCGTGTGTTAGGAGCGCGATAACCTATGCCTTGGAGACGTGGCCGGTTAGAGCGGAGGATGTCGATAGAATGGAAGGGAATGAGAAGAGAATGGTGAGATGGATGTGTGGGGTTAATCTTAGGGACAGAGTATCGAGCGAGGAATTGAGAACGCGTCTGGGCATTAGGAGTGTCGGTGGAGTGATGCGCACGAGCCGACTTGATTGGTTTGGACATGTGGAGAGAATGGATGATCAGAACTGGGAGAAGAAATGCCGGACTGTGAACGTGGGGGTAGCTGCGCTTAGAGGTGGACCTAGAATTACATGGGCTCGGTACTCCGGTCCAATATCAAAATAAAGAACTTGACAACAGAGGCAGCCCTTGACAGGGCCGCCTGGAAAGCTGCCATATAGGACGTGAGACTGTAACCACAGTCTCTGTGAACAAACGGTCTTTAAACTTGTATGTATGTATTTTGAACCGTCTGTAGCGTAATGGTTAGTGCACTGGATTTTGATGTGAGTTTTCTAGGGTTGAGTCCTGGGATTACCACATGTATTGATTGGTTTAAGTACTTTCATTAATTGGTTATTTGTAAGTTAATTGATGGGTTGGTGATATTACAAATATATTACCTTGGGTTTTGGAACCACTGGATATGATGACCTATATATATATATATCTGTCAATCCCATGAATACTGATTATAACTATATGCTGATATTGTAACTGTATTAATATGATGTTGATTTATGAAACTATTGTTACAATAAACATTCTTTATTTTAGGCATGTGGTGTTAGTTGCTGTGGATGACGAGGCAGGACCTGTTAAAATTGTAAGTGTTTATTATTAAAAATATGCTTTTATTGAAGATACTGTAGTTTAAGATTTGTTGCATTATTAAACATAGATACAGTTTAATGACTGAATGAAGGTTAGGAAAGGTATTTGTCTTTAAAAGAAACTTCATACTTTAATGTTGAAATGCATTTTGTTTATTCTGTCAAGTTTTATGTTAGACAGAACAATTTTATTAATCATGGCTAAATATTTTTCATATGCCAGATTTCCTTCATGTAATATAATTGTAGTAACATGAAGCTCGTTATTCAAAGACCTGGAGAGTCAAACATTACCAGACCACACCAGATACAACCAAGCATTACCAAACAGTTGTTTGTGTAGCACTACCCGAGGTACTACTGTAGCCTGACAACCAACAAAAACAACTTGTGGAGATAATCAACTTTGATTACCTTTATATAATACTTTAATTGATCAAACTAGTTTATTTACTTTATATGTTATTTATACGTAATAACTTAATGATGATTGAGGAATTACCGATTGATTGTAATGAAACCAACTCCTCGGCTGCTATTTATTTTGCCTGATTGTTGATAATAATGGTTAGTTTATATGATGTCTATATAATTGTTAATGAGACAAATTATGTTACCTACAGGTTGATGTGAAGAGTAAGCCTGGGTTCTTGAGCTGAAGGATAACTTGTGTTACAATACAACTGTTACAAGTTATTGATCCTGTCTTAGTACATAGTGTAGTGTACACTTTCTACTTCTACTGCATGGTGAGTAACTTGACTAATGTACAGTATAATACTGTAATAGATGTATATCAGTGGTTTCCACCCTTATTGTATTGTTGCTGTAAATTGTTAATGGTTCCCATCCCTATGATATTGTTAACCTAATTCTGCAGTCTTATCTACAATTACTGCAATTTAGTGTTAAGGTTCAGATAAACTTGCATCTATTGTGCCACCTTCACATCTTTCCTTGTGGTACCGTATTAGAGCTCTCAGTGCTCATGACTTGACAATCACTCCTCTGATGTGCAAAGCTTCTCTACAAAAGTTTGTTTATACCCTGAACAAATTTGCTGTAATTTACTTTCTCAGAGTAACTTTCTACCACTCTTGAGTTCTTGAATTCACACAACTTAAAAACAAAATGCTACAAGTTTCTCATGAATAGAGGACACCATTAGGTATATGGGTCTTGTTTTTCATTATCTTTGTTTAATTCCCCTGGGGTTTGTAGACAAGTTTTCTTAATGGCTAGATATTGGTAATTATGGACCATTTGGGAGCACTGTAACATAGTGCTGCATAATTAGGATTCCCTTTATATGAAACCATAAAATGTTTTAAACATTTTATTGCGTCTGTAGTGACTGGGTACACAAGAGATCTAGTGGAGCTAGAGGACCTTTGACAAGAATCATAGCCTTTGAATGTGCAGTGTGCAAGGGAGATCTTGTATTAAATGACCCGCCTGTCAGTGTTGATTTCGACAGTGTAACGATGGAGTGTGTGAATAAGTTCTGCTATCTGGGTGATACAGTTTCCGCTGGAGGTGGCACTGAAGCTAGCTCCATTGCTAGAGTCGGAAGTGGCTGGGGAAAGTTTAGAGAGCTTTTGCCACTCCTGACCATGAGAAGGCTCCCACTCCACCTTAAAGGGAAGGTGTATACCTCGTGTGTTAGGAGCGCGATAACCTATGCCTTGGAGACGTGGCCGGTTAGAGCGGAGGATGTCAATAGAATGGAAGGGAATGAGAAGAGAATGGTGAGATGGATGTGTGGGGTTAATCTTAGGGACAGAGTATCGAGCGAGGAATTGAGAACGCGTCTGGGCATTAGGAGTGTCGGTGGAGTGATGCGCACGAGCCGACTTGATTGGTTTGGACATGTGGAGAGAATGGATGATCAGAACTGGGAGAAGAAATGCCGGACTGTGAACGTGGGGGTAGCTGCGCTTAGAGGTGGACCTAGAATTACATGGGCTCGGTACTCCGGTCCAATATCAAAATAAAGAACTTGACAACAGAGGCAGCCCTTGACAGGGCCGCCTGGAAAGCTGCCATATAGGACGTGAGACTGTAACCACAGTCTCTGTGAACAAACGGTCTTTAAACTTGTATGTATGTATTTTGAACCGTCTGTAGCGTAATGGTTAGTGCACTGGATTTTGATGTGAGTTTTCTAGGGTTGAGTCCTGGGATTACCACATGTATTGATTGGTTTAAGTACTTTCATTAATTGGTTATTTGTAAGTTAATTGATGGGTTGGTGATATTACAAATATATTACCTTGGGTTTTGGAACCACTGGATATGATGACCTATATATATATATATCTGTCAATCCCATGAATACTGATTATAACTATATGCTGATATTGTAACTGTATTAATATGATGTTGATTTATGAAACTATTGTTACAATAAACATTCTTTATTTTAGGCATGTGGTGTTAGTTGCTGTGGATGACGAGGCAGGACCTGTTAAAATTGTAAGTGTTTATTATTAAAAACTTTTATTGAAGATACTGTAGTTTAAGATTTGTTGCATTATTAAACATAGATACAGTTTAATGACTGAATGAAGGTTAGGAAAGGTATTTGTCTTTAAAAGAAACTTCATACTTTAATGTTGAAATGCATTTTGTTTATTCTGTCAAGTTTTATGTTAGACAGAACAATTTTATTAATCATGGCTAAATATTTTTCATATGCCAGATTTCCTTCATGTAATATAATTGTAGTAACATGAAGCTCGTTATTCAAAGACCTGGAGAGTCAAACATTACCAGACCACACCAGATACAACCAAGCATTACCAAACAGTTGTTTGTGTAGCACTACCCGAGGTACTACTGTAGCCTGACAACCAACAAAAACAACTTGTGGAGATAATCAACTTTGATTACCTTTATATAATACTTTAATTGATCAAACTAGTTTATTTACTTTATATGTTATTTATACGTAATAACTTAATGATGATTGAGGAATTACCGATTGATTGTAATGAAACCAACTCCTCGGCTGCTATTTATTTTGCCTGATTGTTGATAATAATGGTTAGTTTATATGATGTCTATATAATTGTTAATGAGACAAATTATGTTACCTACAGGTTGATGTGAAGAGTAAGCCTGGGTTCTTGAGCTGAAGGATAACTTGTGTTACAATACAACTGTTACAAGTTATTGATCCTGTCTTAGTACATAGTGTAGTGTACACTTTCTACTTCTACTGCATGGTGAGTAACTTGACTAATGTACAGTATAATACTGTAATAGATGTATATCAGTGGTTTCCACCCTTATTGTATTGTTGCTGTTAATGGTTCCCATCCCTATGATATAGTTAACCTACTTCTTCAGTCTTATCTACAATTACTGCAATTTAGTGTTAAGGTTCAGATAAACTTGCATCTATTGTGCCACCTTCACATCTTTCCTTGTGGTACCGTATTAGAGCTCTCAGTGCTCATGACTTGACAATCACTCCTCTGATGTGCAAAGCTTCTCTACAAAAGTTTGTTTATACCCTGAACAAATTTGCTGTAATTTACTTTCTCAGAGTAACTTTCTACCACTCTTGAGTTCTTGAATTCACACAACTTAAAAACAAAATGCTACAAGTTTCTCATGAATAGAGGACACCATTAGGTATATGGGTCTTGTTTTTCATTATCTTTGTTTAATTCCCCTGGGGTTTGTAGACAAGTTTTCTTAATGGCTAGATATTGGTAATTATGGACCATTTGGGAGCACTGTAACATAGTGCTGCATAATTAGGATTCCCTTTATATGAAACCATAAAATGTTTTAAACATTTTATTGCGTGTGTAGTGACTGGGTACACAAGAGATCTAGTGGAGCTAGAGGACCTTTGACAAGAATCATAGCCTTTGAATGTGCAGTGTGCAAGGGAGATCTTGTATTAAATGACCCGCCTGTCAGTGTTGATTTCGACAGTGTAACGATGGAGTGTGTGAATAAGTTCTGCTATCTGGGTGATACAGTTTCCGCTGGAGGTGGCACTGAAGCTAGCTCCATTGCTAGAGTCGGAAGTGGCTGGGGAAAGTTTAGAGAGCTTTTGCCACTCCTGACCATGAGAAGGCTCCCACTCCACCTTAAAGGGAAGGTGTATACCTCGTGTGTTAGGAGCGCGATAACCTATGCCTTGGAGACGTGGCCGGTTAGAGCGGAGGATGTCAATAGAATGGAAGGGAATGAGAAGAGAATGGTGAGATGGATGTGTGGGGTTAATCTTAGGGACAGAGTATCGAGCGAGGAATTGAGAATGCGTCTGGGCATTAGGAGTGTCGGTGGAGTGATGCGCACGAGCCGACTTGATTGGTTTGGACATGTGGAGAGAATGGATGATCAGAACTGGGAGAAGAAATGCCGGACTGTGAACGTGGGGGTAGCTGCGCTTAGAGGTGGACCTAGAATTACATGGGCTCGGTACTCCGGTCCAATATCAAAATAAAGAACTTGACAACAGAGGCAGCCCTTGACAGGGCCGCCTGGAAAGCTGCCATATAGGACGTGAGACTGTAACCACAGTCTCTGAGCAAACGGTCTTTAAACTTGTATGTATGTATTTTGAACCGTCTGTAGCGTAATGGTTAGTGCACTGGATTTTGATGTGAGTTTTCTAGGGTTGAGTCCTGGGATTACCACATGTATTGATTGGTTTAAGTACTTTCATTAATTGGTTATTTGTAAGTTAATTGATGGGTTGGTGATATTACAAATATATTACCTTGGGTTTTGGAACCACTGGATATGATGACCTATATATATATATATCTGTCAATCCCATGAATACTGATTATAACTATATGCTCATATTGTAACTGTATTAATATGATGTTGATTTATGAAACTATTGTTACAATAAACATTCTTTATTTTAGGCATGTGGTGTTAGTTGCTGTGGATGACCAGGCAGGACCTGTTAAAATTGTAAGTGTTTATTATTAAAAACTGTCTTTTATTGAAGATACTGTAGTTTAAGATTTGTTGCATTATTAAACATAGATACAGTTTAATGACTGAATGAAGGTTAGGAAAGGTATTTGTCTTTAAAAGAAACTTCATACTTTAATGTTGAAATGCATTTTGTTTATTCTGTCAAGGTTTATGTTAGACAGAACAATTTTATTAATCATGGCTAAATATTTTTCATATGCCAGATTTCCTTCATGTAATATAATTGTAGTAACATGAAGCTCGTTATTCAAAGACCTGGAGAGTCAAACATTACCAGACCACACCAGATACAACCAAGCATTACCAAACAGTTGTTTGTGTAGCACTACCCGAGGTACTACTGTAGCCTGACAACCAACAAAAACAACTTGTGGAGATAATCAACTTTGATTACCTTTATATAATACTTTAATTGATCAAACTAGTTTATTTACTTTATATGTTATTTATACGTAATAACTTAATGATGATTGAGGAATTACCGATTGATTGTAATGAAACCAACTCCTCGGCTGCTATTTATTTTGCCTGATTGTTGATAATAATGGTTAGTTTATATGATGTCTATATAATTGTTAACGAGACAAATTATGTTACCTACAGGTTGAAGTGAAGAGTAAGCCTGGGTTCTTGAGCTGAAGGATAACTTGTGTTACAATACAACTGTTACAAGTTATTGATCCTACAATAGTACATAGTGTAGTGTACACTTTCTACTTCTACTGCATGGTGAGTAACTTGACTAATGTACAGTATAATACTGTAATAGATGTATATCAGTGGTTTCCACCCTTATTGTATTGTTGCTGTAAATTGTTAATGGTTCCCATCCCTATGATATTGTTAACCTAATTCTGCAGTCTTATCTACAATTACTGCAATTTAGTGTTAAGGTTCAGATAAACTTGCATCTATTGTGCCACCTTCACATCTTTCCTTGTGGTACCGTATTAGAGCTCTCAGTGCTCATGACTTGACAATCACTCCTCTGATGTGCAAAGCTTCTCTACAAAAGTTTGTTTATACCCTGAACAAATTTGCTGTAATTTACTTTCTCAGAGTAACTTTCTACCACTCTTGAGTTCTTGAATTCACACAACTTAAAAACAAAATGCTACAAGTTTCTCATGAATAGAGGACACCATTAGGTATATGGGTCTTGTTTTTCATTATCTTTGTTTAATTCCCCTGGGGTTTGTAGACAAGTTTTCTTAATGGCTAGATATTGGTAATTATGGACCATTTGGGAGCACTGTAACATAGTGCTGCATAATTAGGATTCCCTTTATATGAAACCATAAAATGTTTTAAACATTTTATTGCGTCTGTAGTGACTGGGTACACAAGAGATCTAGTGGAGCTAGAGGACCTTTGACAAGAATCATAGCCTTTGAATGTGCAGTGTGCAAGGGAGATCTTGTATTAAATGACCCGCCTGTCAGTGTTGATTTCGACAGTGTAACGATGGAGTGTGTGAATAAGTTCTGCTATCTGGGTGATACAGTTTCCGCTGGAGGTGGCACTGAAGCTAGCTCCATTGCTAGAGTCGGAAGTGGCTGGGGAAAGTTTAGAGAGCTTTTGCCACTCCTGACCATGAGAAGGCTCCCACTCCACCTTAAAGGGAAGGTGTATACCTCGTGTGTTAGGAGCGCGATAACCTATTCCTTGGAGACGTGGCCGGTTAGAGCGGAGGATGTCAATAGAATGGAAGGGAATGAGAAGAGAATGGTGAGATGGATGTGTGGGGTTAATCTTAGGGACAGAGTATCGAGCGAGGAATTGAGAACGCGTCTGGGCATTAGGAGTGTCGGTGGAGTGATGCGCACGAGCCGACTTGATTGGTTTGGACATGTGGAGAGAATGGATGATCAGAACTGGGAGAAGAAATGCCGGACTGTGAACGTGGGGGTAGCTGCGCTTAGAGGTGGACCTAGAATTACATGGGCGCGGTACTCCGGTCCAATATCAAAATAAAGAACTTGACAACAGAGGCAGCCCTTGACAGGGCCGCCTTGAAAGCTGCCATATAGGACGTGAGACTGTAACCACAGTCTCTGTGAACAAACGGTCTTTAAACTTGTATGTATGTATTTTGAACCGTCTATAGCGTAATGGTTAGTGCACTGGATTTTGATGTGAGTTTTCTAGGGTTGAGTCCTGGGATTACCACATGTATTGATTGGTTTAAGTACTTTCATTAATTGGTTATTTGTAAGTTAATTGATGGGTTGGTGATATTACAAATATATTACCTTGGGTTTTGGAACCACTGGATATGATGACCTATATATATATATATATCTGTCAATCCCATGAATACTGATTATAACTATATTCTGATATTGTAACTATTAATATGATGTTGATTTATGAAACTATTGTTACAATAAACATTCTTTATTTTAGGCATGTGGTGTTAGTTGCTGTAGATGACGAGGCAGGACCTGTTAAAATTGTAAGTGTTTATTATTAAAAACTGTCTTTTATTGAACATACTGTAGTTTAAGATTTGTTGCATTATTAAACATAGATACAGTTTAATGACTGAATGAAGGTTAGGAAAGGTATTTGTCTTTAAAAGAAACTTCATACTTTAATGTTGAAATGCATTTTGTTTATTCTGTCAAGTTTTATGTTAGACAGAACAATTTTATTAATCATGGCTAAATATTTTTCATATGCCAGATTTCCTTCATGTAATATAATTGTAGTAACATGAAGCTCGTTATTCAAAGACCTGGAGAGTCAAACATTACCAGACCACACCAGATACAACCAAGCATTACCAAACAGTTGTTTGGTACCCGAGTACCCGAGTTGTAGTACCGAGAGTACCGAGTTGTAGTACCCGAGGTACTACTGTAGCCTGACAACCAACAAAAACAACTTGTGGAGATAATCAACTTTGATTACCTTTATATAATACTTTAATTGATCAAACTAGTTTATTTACTTTATATGTTATTTATACGTAATAACTTAATGATGATTGAGGAATTACCGATTGATTGTAATGAAACCAACTCCTCGGCTGCTATTTATTTTGCCTGATTGTTGATAATAATGGTTAGTTTATATGATGTCTATATAATTGTTAATGAGACAAATTATGTTACCTACAGGTTGATGTGAAGAGTAAGCCTGGGTTCTTGAGCTGAAGGATAACTTGTGTTACAATACAACTGTTACAAGTTATTGATCCTGTCTTAGTACATAGTGTAGTGTACACTTTCTACTTCTACTGCATGGTGAGTAACTTGACTAATGTACAGTATAATACTGTAATAGATGTATATCAGTGGTTTCCACCCTTATTGTATTGTTGCTGTAAATTGTTAATGGTAACCATCCCTATGATATTGTTAACCTAATTCTGCAGTCTTATCTACAATTACTGCAATTTAGTGTTAAGGTTCAGATAAACTTGCATCTATTGTGCCACCTTCACATCTTTCCTTGTGGTACCGTATTAGAGCTCTCAGTGCTCATGACTTGACAATCACTCCTCTGATGTGCAAAGCTTCTCTACAAAAGTTTGTTTATACCCTGAACAAATTTACTGTAATTTACTTTCTCAGAGTAACTTTCTACCACTCTTGAGTTCTTGAATTCACACAACTTAAAAACAAAATGCTACAAGTTTCTCATGAATAGAGGACACCATTAGGTATATGGGTCTTGTTTTTCATTATCTTTGTTTAATTCCCCTGGGGTTTGTAGACAAGTTTTCTTAATGGCTAGATATTGGTAATTATGGACCATTTGGGAGCACTGTAACATAGTGCTGCATAATTAGGATTCCCTTTATATGAAACCATAAAATGTTTTAAACATTTTATTGCGTGTGTAGTGACTGGGTACACAAGAGATCTAGTGGAGCTAGAGGACCTTTGACAAGAATCATAGCCTTTGAATGTGCAGTGTGCAAGGGAGATCTTGTATTAAATGACCCGCCTGTCGGTGTTGATTTCGACAGTGTAACGATGGAGTGTGTGAATAAGTTCTGCTATCTGGGTGATACAGTTTCCGCTGGAGGTGGCACTGAAGCTAGCTCCATTGCTAGAGTCGGAAGTGGCTGGGGAAAGTTTAGAGAGCTTTTGCCACTCCTGACCATGAGAAGGCTCCCACTCCACCTTAAAGGGAAGGTGTATACCTCGTGTGTTAGGAGCGCGATAACCTATGCCTTGGAGACGTGGCCGGTTAGAGTGGAGGATGTCAATAGAATGGAAGGGAATGAGAAGAGAATGGTGAGATGGATGTGTGGGGTTAATCTTAGGGACAGAGTATCGAACGAGGAATTGAGAACGCGTCTGGGCATTAGGAGTGTCGGTGGAGTGATGCGCACGAGCCGACTTGATTGGTTTGGACATGTGGAGAGAATGGATGATCAGAACTGGGAGAAGAAATGCCGGACTGTGAACGTGGGGGTAGCTGCGCTTAGAGGTGGACCTAGAATTACATGGGCTCGGTACTCCGGTCCAATATCAAAATAAAGAACTTGACAACAGAGGCAGCCCTTGACAGGGCCGCCTGGAAAGCTGCCATATAGGACGTGAGACTGTAACCACAGTCTCTGTGAACAAACGGTCTTTAAACTTGTATGTATGTATTTTGAACCGTCTGTAGCGTAATGGTTAGTGCACTGGATTTTGATGTGAGTTTTCTAGGGTTGAGTCCTGGGATTACCACATGTATTGATTGGTTTAAGTACTTTCATTAATTGGTTATTTGTAAGTTAATTGATGGGTTGGTGATATTACAAATATATTACCTTGGGTTTTGGAACCACTGGATATGATGACCTATATATATATATATATCTGTCAATCCCATGAATACTGATTATAACTATATGCTGATATTGTAACTGTATTAATATGATGTTGATTTATGAAACTATTGTTACAATAAACATTCTTTATTTTAGGCATGTGGTGTTAGTTGCTGTGGATGACCAGGCAGGACCTGTTAAAATTGTAAGTGTTTATTATTAAAAACTGTCTTTTATTGAAGATACTGTAGTTTAAGATTTGTTGCATTATTAAACATAGATACAGTTTAATGACTGAATGAAGGTTAGGAAAGGTATTTGTCTTTAAAAGAAACTTCATACTTTAATGTTGAAATGCATTTTGTTTATTCTGTCAAGTTTTATGTTAGACAGAACAATTTTATTAATCATGGCTAAATATTTTTCATATGCCAGATTTCCTTCATGTAATATAATTGTAGTAACATGAAGCTCGTTATTCAAAGACCTGGAGAGTCAAACATTACCAGACCACACCAGATACAACCAAGCATTACCAAACAGTTGTTTGTGTAGCACTACCCGAGGTACTACTGTAGCCTTACAACCAACAAAAACAACTTGTGGGCGGGTGCCCGACCCCGAAAGGGGTTGAAATAGGGGAGCTATCCCCCCGCCAAAGGCGGCTTTCTAGGGCCTTTCCTAGCTGATGCTGAGAGGATTGGGTTCTAGTCATGTGGTGATGGGCGGGTCTATCAGAGTGAGAACTGAGCGATCTCTGCCATACCCATAGCTTACTCCGACTGTTCCTTTTACTTATGTATTTCCTAGATCTCAAGTGACGGCGTCTTTTCCGTGGATTGACCTCCCAATCTACCAAGATTGGAAGCCAAAGCATCACATTTTTCCTTTGCCCCTCAACTTTCTCTTCATAATTGCTGAGGGGCACAGGGCCCTGGGTGGGGCTTTGTTTTCCCGGGCGTTTCCGCACCCTCCTCGGCTCCCCGCCATGGAGTGGCTTCGGTCACCCAGGCTTTATTGTGGTAGGCAGGGAGGGTTCTGTGGGGGTGCTCGGTTATGGCCTTGGCCTTGCTCGGGGCCTTGGGGCTGTTCGGCCAGGCAGCTTGGGGAACAACAACAACAACTTGTGGAGATAATCAACTTTGATTACCTTTATATAATACTTTAATTGATCAAACTAGTTTATTTACTTTATATGTTATTTATACGTAATAACTTAATGATGATTGAGGAATTACCGATTGATTGTAATGAAACCAACTCCTCGGCTGCTATTTATTTTGCCTGATTGTTGATAATAATGGTTAGTTTATATGATGTCTATATAATTGTTAATGAGACAAATTATGTTACCTACAGGTTGATGTGAAGAGTAAGCCTGGGTTCTTGAGCTGAAGGATAACTTGTGTTACAATACAACTGTTACAAGTTATTGATCCTGTCTTAGTACATAGTGTAGTGTACACTTTCTACTTCTACTGCATGGTGAGTAACTTGACTAATGTACAGTATAATACTGTAATAGATGTATATCAGTGGTTTCCACCCTTATTGTATTGTTGCTGTAAATTGTTAATGGTTCCCATCCCTATGATATTGTTAACCTAATTCTGCAGTCTTATCTACAATTACTGCAATTTAGTGTTAAGGTTCAGATAAACTTGCATCTATTGTGCCACCTTCACATCTTTCCTTGTGGTACCGTATTAGAGCTCTCAGTGCTCATGACTTGACAATCACTCCTCTGATGTGCAAAGCTTCTCTACAAAAGTTTGTTTATACCCTGAACAAATTTGCTGTAATTTACTTTCTCAGAGTAACTTTCTACCACTCTTGAGTTCTTGAATTCACACAACTTAAAAACAAAATGCTACAAGTTTCTCATGAATAGAGGACACCATTAGGTATATGGGTCTTGTTTTTCATTATCTTTGTTTAATTCCCCTGGGGTTTGTAGACAAGTTTTCTTAATGGCTAGATATTGGTAATTATGGACCATTTGGGAGCACTGTAACATAGTGCTGCATAATTAGGATTCCCTTTATATGAAACCATAAAATGTTTTAAACATTTTATTGCGTGTGTAGTGACTGGGTACACAAGAGATCTAGTGGAGCTAGAGGACCTTTGAATGTGCAGTGTGCAAGGGAGATCTTGTATTAAATGACCCGCCTGTCAGTGTTGATTTCGACAGTGTAACGATGGAGTGTGTGAATAAGTTCTGCTATCTGGGTGATACAGTTTCCGCTGGAGGTGGCACTGAAGCTAGCTCCATTGCTAGAGTCGGAAGTGGCTGGGGAAAGTTTAGAGAGCTTTTGCCACTCCTGACCATGAGAAGGCTCCCACTCCACCTTAAAGGGAAGGTGTATACCTCGTGTGTTAGGAGCGCGATAACCTATTCCTTGGAGACGTGGCCGGTTAGAGCGGAGGATGTCAATAGAATGGAAGGGAATGAGAAGAGAATGGTGAGATGGATGTGTGGGGTTAATCTTAGGGACAGAGTATCGAGCGAGGAATTGAGAACGCGTCTGGGCATTAGGAGTGTCGGTGGAGTGATGCGCACGAGCCGACTTGATTGGTTTGGACATGTGGAGAGAATGGATGATCAGAACTGGGAGAAGAAATGCCGGACTGTGAACGTGGGGGTAGCTGCGCTTAGAGGTGGACCTAGAATTACATGGGCTCGGTACTCCGGTCCAATATCAAAATAAAGAACTTGACAACAGAGGCAGCCCTTGACAGGGCCGCCTGGAAAGCTGCCATATAGGACGTGAGACTGTAACCACAGTCTCTGTGAACAAACGGTCTTTAAACTTGTATGTATGTATTTTGAACCGTCTATAGCGTAATGGTTAGTGCACTGGATTTTGATGTGAGTTTTCTAGGGTTGAGTCCTGGGATTACCACATGTATTGATTGGTTTAAGTACTTTCATTAATTGGTTATTTGTAAGTTAATTGATGGGTTGGTGATATTACAAATATATTACCTTGGGTTTTGGAACCACTGGATATGATGACCTATATATATATATATCTGTCAATCCCATGAATACTGATTATAACTATATTCTGATATTGTAACTGTATTAATATGATGTTGATTTATGAAACTATTGTTACAATAAACATTCTTTATTTTAGGCATGTGGTGTTAGTTGCTGTGGATGACGAGGCAGGACCTGTTAAAATTGTAAGTGTTTATTATTAAAAACTGTCTTTTATTGAACATACTGTAGTTTAAGATTTGTTGCATTATTAAACATAGATACAGTTTAATGACTGAATGAAGGTTAGGAAAGGTATTTGTCTTTAAAAGAAACTTCATACTTTAATGTTGAAATGCGTTTTGTTTATTCTGTCAAGTTTTATGTTAGACAGAACAATTTTAATCATGGCTAAATATCTTTCATATGCCAGATTTCCTTCATGTAATATAATTGTAGTAACATGAAGCTCGTTATTCAAAGACCTGGAGAGTCAAACATTACCAGACCACACCAGATACAACCAAGCATTACCAAACAGTTGTTTGGTACCCGAGTACCCGAGTTGTAGTACCGAGAGTACCGAGTTGTAGTACCCGAGGTACTACTGTAGCCTGACAACCAACAAAAACAACTTGTGGAGATAATCAACTTTGATTACCTTTATATAATACTTTAATTGATCAAACTAGTTTATTTACTTTATATGTTATTTATACGTAATAACTTAATGATGATTGAGGAATTACCGATTGATTGTAATGAAACCAACTCCTCGGCTGCTATTTATTTTGCCTGATTGTTGATAATAATGGTTAGTTTATATGATGTCTATATAATTGTTAATGAGACAAATTATGTTACCTACAGGTTGATGTGAAGAGTAAGCCTGGGTTCTTGAGCTGAAGGATAACTTGTGTTACAATACAACTGTTACAAGTTATTGATCCTGTCTTAGTACATAGTGTAGTGTACACTTTCTACTTCTACTGCATGGTGAGTAACTTGACTAATGTACAGTATAATACTGTAATAGATGTATATCAGTGGTTTCCACCCTTATTGTATTGTTGCTGTAAATTGTTAATGGTAACCATCCCTATGATATTGTTAACCTAATTCTGCAGTCTTGTCTACAATTACTGCAATTTAGTGTTAAGGTTCAGATAAACTTGCATCTATTGTGCCACCTTCACATCTTTCCTTGTGGTACCGTATTAGAGCTCTCAGTGCTCATGACTTGACAGTCACTCCTCTGATGTGCAAAGCTTCTCTACAAAAGTTTGTTTATACCCTGAACAAATTTGCTGTAATTTACTTTCTCAGAGTAACTTTCTACCACTCTTGAGTTCTTGAATTCACACAACTTAAAAACAAAATGCTACAAGTTTCTCATGAATAGAGGACACCATTAGGTATATGGGTCTTGTTTTTCATTATCTTTGTTTAATTCCCCTGGGGTTTGTAGACAAGTTTTCTTAATGGCTAGATATTGGTAATTATGGACCATTTGGGAGCACTGTAACATAGTGCTGCATAATTAGGATTCCCTTTATATGAAACCATAAAATGTTTTAAACATTTTATTGCGTGTGTAGTGACTGGGTACACAAGAGATCTAGTGGAGCTAGAGGACCTTTGACAAGAATCATAGCCTTTGAATGTGCAGTGTGCAAGGGAGATCTTGTATTAAATGACCCGCCTGTCAGTGTTGATTTCGACAGTGTAACGATGGAGTGTGTGAATAAGTTCTGCTATCTGGGTGATACAGTTTCCGCTGGAGGTGGCACTGAAGCTAGCTCCATTGCTAGAGTCGGAAGTGGCTGGGGAAAGTTTAGAGAGCTTTTGCCACTCCTGACCATGAGAAGGCTCCCACTCCACCTTAAAGGGAAGGTGTATACCTCGTGTGTTAGGAGCGCGATAACCTATGCCTTGGAGACGTGGCCGGTTAGAGCGGAGGATGTCAATAGAATGGAAGGGAATGAGAAGAGAATGGTGAGATGGATGTGTGGGGTTAATCTTAGGGACAGAGTATCGAACGAGGAATTGAGAACGCGTCTGGGCATTAGGAGTGTCGGTGGAGTGATGCGCACGAGCCGACTTGATTGGTTTGGACATGTGGAGAGAATGGATGATCAGAACTGGGAGAAGAAATGCCGGACTGTGAACGTGGGGGTAGCTGCGCTTAGAGGTGGACCTAGAATTACATGGGCTCGGTACTCCGGTCCAATATCAAAATAAAGAACTTGACAACAGAGGCAGCCCTTGACAGGGCCGCCTGGAAAGCTGCCATATAGGACGTGAGACTGTAACCACAGTCTCTGTGAACAAACGGTCTTTAAACTTGTATGTATGTATTTTGAACCGTCTGTAGCGTAATGGTTAGTGCACTGGATTTTGATGTGAGTTTTCTAGGGTTGAGTCCTGGGATTACCACATGTATTGATTGGTTTAAGTACTTTCATTAATTGGTTATTTGTAAGTTAATTGATGGGTTGGTGATATTACAAATATATTACCTTGGGTTTTGGAACCACTGGATATGATGACCTATATATATATATCTGTCAATCCCATGAATACTGATTATAACTATATGCTGATATTGTAACTGTATTAATATGATGTTGATTTATGAAACTATTGTTACAATAAACATTCTTTATTTTAGGCATGTGGTGTTAGTTGCTGTGGATGACGAGGCAGGACCTGTTAAAATTGTAAGTGTTTATTATTAAAAACTGTCTTTTATTGAAGATACTGTAGTTTAAGATTTGTTGCATTATTAAACATAGATACAGTTTAATGACTGAATGAAGGTTAGGAAAGGTATTTGTCTTTAAAAGAAACTTCATACTTTAATGTTGAAATGCATTTTGTTTATTCTGTCAAGTTTTATGTTAGACAGAACAATTTTATTAATCATGGCTAAATATTTTTCATATGCCAGATTTCCTTCATGTAATATAATTGTAGTAACATGAAGCTCGTTATTCAAAGACCTGGAGAGTCAAACATTACCAGACCACACCAGATACAACCAAGCATTACCAAACAGTTGTTTGTGTAGCACTACCCGAGGTACTACTGTAGCCTGACAACCAACAAAAACAACTTGTGGAGATAATCAACTTTGATTACCTTTATATAATACTTTAATTGATCAAACTAGTTTATTTACTTTATATGTTATTTATACGTAATAACTTAATGATGATTGAGGAATTACCGATTGATTGTAATGAAACCAACTCCTCGGCTGCTATTTATTTTGCCTGATTGTTGATAATAATGGTTAGTTTATATGATGTCTATATAATTGTTAATGAGACAAATTATGTTACCTACAGGTTGATGTGAAGAGTAAGCCTGGGTTCTTGAGCTGAAGGATAACTTGTGTTACAATACAACTGTTACAAGTTATTGATCCTGTCTTAGTACATAGTGTAGTGTACACTTTCTACTTCTACTGCATGGTGAGTAACTTGACTAATGTACAGTATAATACTGTAATAGATGTATATCAGTGGTTTTCACCCTTATTGTATTGTTGCTGTAAATTGCTAATGGTTCCCATCCCTATGATATTGTTAACCTAATTATGCAGTCTTATCTACAATTACTGCAATTTAGTGTTAAGGTTCAGATAAACTTGCATCTATTGTGCCACCTTCACATCTTTCCTTGTGGTACCGTATTAGAGCTCTCAGTGCTCATGACTTGACAATCACTCCTCTGATGTGCAAAGCTTCTCTACAAAAGTTTGTTTATACCCTGAACAAATTTGCTGTAATTTACTTTCTCAGAGTAACTTTCTACCACTCTTGAGTTCTTGAATTCACACAACTTAAAAACAAAATGCTACAAGTTTCTCATGAATAGAGGACACCATTAGGTATATGGGTCTTGTTTTTCATTATCTTTGTTTAATTCCCCTGGGGTTTGTAGACAAGTTTTCTTAATGGCTAGATATTGGTAATTATGGACCATTTGGGAGCACTGTAACATAGTGCTGCATAATTAGGATTCCCTTTATATGAAACCATAAAATGTTTTAAACATTTTATTGCGTGTGTAGTGACTGGGTACACAAGAGATCTAGTGGAGCTAGAGGACCTTTGACAAGAATCATAGCCTTTGAATGTGCAGTGTGCAAGGGAGATCTTGTATTAAATGACCCGCCTGTCAGTGTTGATTTCGACAGTGTAACGATGGAGTGTGTGAATAAGTTCTGCTATCTGGGTGATACAGTTTCCGCTGGAGGTGGCACTGAAGCTAGCTCCATTGCTAGAGTCGGAAGTGGCTGGGGAAAGTTTAGAGAGCTTTTGCCACTCCTGACCATGAGAAGGCTCCCACTCCACCTTAAAGGGAAGGTGTATACCTCGTGTGTTAGGAGCGCGATAACCTATGCCTTGGAGACGTGGCCGGTTAGAGCGGAGGATGTCAATAGAATGGAAGGGAATGAGAAGAGAATGGTGAGATGGATGTGTGGGGTTAATCTTAGGGACAGAGTATCGAGCGAGGAATTGAGAACGCGTCTGGGCATTAGGAGTGTCGGTGGAGTGATGCGCACGAGCCGACTTGATTGGTTTGGACATGTGGAGAGAATGGATGATCAGAACTGGGAGAAGAAATGCCGGACTGTGAACGTGGGGGTAGCTGCGCTTAGAGGTGGACCTAGAATTACATGGGCTCGGTACTCCGGTCCAATATCAAAATAAAGAACTTGACAACAGAGGCAGCCCTTGACAGCCTGGAAAGCTGCCATATAGGACGTGAGACTGTAACCACAGTCTCTGTGAACAAACGGTCTTTAAACTTGTATGTATGTATTTTGAACCGTCTGTAGCGTAATGGTTAGTGCACTGGATTTTGATGTGAGTTTTCTAGGGTTGAGTCCTGGGATTACCACATGTATTGATTGATTTAAGTACTTTCATTAATTGGTTATTTGTAAGATAATTGATGGGTTGGTGATATTACAAATATATTACTTTGGGTTTTGGAACCACTGGATATGATGACCTATATATATATATATCTGTCAATCCCATGAATACTGATTATAACTATATGCTGATATTGTAACTGTATTAATATGATGTTGATTTATGAAACTATTGTTACAATAAACATTCTTTATTTTAGGCATGTGGTGTTAGTTGCTGTGGATGACAAGGCAGGACCTGTTAAAATTGTAAGTGTTTATTATTAAAAACTGTCTTTTATTGAAGATACTGTAGTTTAAGATTTGTTGCATTATTAAACATAGATACAGTTTAATGACTGAATGAAGGTTAGGAAAGGTATTTGTCTTTAAAAGAAACTTCATACTTTAATGTTGAAATGCGTTTTGTTTATTCTGTCAAGTTTTATGTTGGACAGAACAATTTTAATCATGGCTAAATATCTTTCATATGCCAGATTTCCTTCATGTAATATAATTGTAGTAACATGAAGCTAGTTATTCAAAGACCTGGAGAGTCAAACATTACCAGACCACACCAGATACAACCAAGCATTACCAAACAGTTGTTTGTGTAGCACTACCCGAGGTACTACTGTAGCCTGACAACCAACAAAAACAACTTTTGGAGATAATCAACTTTGATTACCTTTATATAATACTTTAATTTATCAAACTAGTTTATTTACTTTATATGTTATTTATACGTAATAACTTAATGATGATTGAGGAATTACCGATTGATTGTAATGAAACCAACTCCTCGGCTGCTATTTATTTTGCCTGATTGTTGATAATAATGGTTAGTTTATATGATGTCTATATAATTGTTAATGAGACAAATTATGTTACCTACAGGTTGAAGTGAAGAGTAAGCCTGGGTTCTTGAGCTGAAGGATAACTTGTGTTACAATACAACTGTTACAAGTTATTGATCCTACAATAGTACATAGTGTAGTGTACACTTTCTACTTCTACTGCATGGTGAGTAACTTGACTAATGTACAGTATAATACTGTAATAGATGTATATCAGTGGTTTCCACCCTTATTGTATTGTTGCTGTAAATTGTTAATGGTTCCCATCCCTATGATATTGTTAACCTAATTCTGCAGTCTTATCTACAATTACTGCAATTTAGTGTTAAGGTTCAGATAAACTTGCATCTATTGTGCCACCTTCACATCTTTCCTTGTGGTACCGTATTAGAGCTCTCAGTGCTCATGACTTGACAATCACTTCTCTGATGTGCAAAGCTTCTCTACAAAAGTTTGTTTATACCCTGAACAAATTTGCTGTAATTTACTTCCTCAGAGTAACTTTTTACCACTCTTGAGTTCTTGAATTCACACAACTTAAAAACAAAATGCTACAAGTTTCTCATGAGTAGAGGACACCATTAGGTATATGGGTCTTGTTTTTCATTATCTTTGTTTAATTCCCCTGGGGTTTGTAGACAAGTTTTCTTAATGGCTAGATATTGGTATGGACCATTTGGGAGCACTGTAACATAGTGCTGCATAATTAGGATTCCCTTTATATGAAACCATAAAATGTTTTAAACATTTTATTGCGTCTGTAGTGACTGGGTACACAAGAGATCTAGTGGAGCTGGAGGACCTTTGACAAGAATCATAGCCTTTGAATGTGCAGTGTGCAAGGGAGATCTTGTATTAAATGACCCGCCTGTCAGTGTTGATTTTGACAGTGTAACGATGGAGTGTGTGAATAAGTTCTGCTATCTGGGTGATACAGTTTCCGCTGGAGGTGGCGCTGAAGCTAGCTCCATTGCTAGAGTCGGAAGTTGCTGGGGAAAGTTTAGAGAGCTTTTGCCACTCCTGACCATGAGAGGGCTCCCACTCCACCTTAAAGGGAAGGTGTATACAGTAGGGTCCCGCTTAAAACGAGTCTCGATTAAAACGACCGACCTAAAATATTAATATTTAATTTTCGATCAGAACGAATGTGATCACATAAACGAGTCCGCCGCCAAAGTGGGGCAAATCCGAGGAGTTTTCATATAGAGCGCCGAAATATCGTACAAAACGTACAAAATATCGTACGCTTTCATATAGAACGCCGAAATATCGTACAAAACGTACGAAATATCGTACGCTCCTGACGGAAATTTACGCTTCCAGTGAACATTGACGATATTGGGCCACCAAAATGCTGTGTTCACATAAAACGAAATCGCATAAAACGCCCTCGTTTATCGACCATAAACTCGTTTTATGTGAGACCCTACTGTACCTCGTGTGTTAGGAGCGCGATAACCTATGCCTTGGAGACGTGGCCGGTTAGAGCGGAGGATGTCAATAGAATGGAAGGGAATGAGAAGAGAATGGTGAGATGGATGTGTGGGGTTAATCTTAGGGACAGAGTATCGAGCGAGGAATTGAGAACTTGTCTGGGCATTAGGAGTGTCGGTGGAGTGATGCGCACGAGCCGACTTGGTTGGTTTGGACATGTGGAGAGAATGGATGATCAGAACTGGGAGAAGAAATGCCGGACTGTGAACGTGGAGGGAGCTGCACCTAGAATTACGTGGGCTCGGTACTCCGGTCCAATCTCAAAATAAAGAACTTGACAACAGAGGCAGCCCTTGACAGGGCCGCCTGGAAAGCTGCCATATAGGACGTGAGACTGTAACCACAGTCTCTGTGAACAAACGGTTTTTAAACTTGTATGTATGTATTTTAAACCGTCTGTAGTGTAATGGTTAGTGCACTGGATTTTGATGTGAGTTTTCTAGGGTTGAGTCCTAGGATTACCACATGTATTGATTGATTTAACCCGTACAGCCCCAGCGACGCGCCTGACGCGTCGGCGATGTATGTAACGCACAGCCCCAGAGACGCGCCTGGCGCGTCAGCCTAATTGCGCCGACCGTAACCTCAGGTGTAGCCACTCAAGAGGGCTCAGATTTGTATGGGAACTGTGTACGTATCCCACGCAACTGTGCCGATGGTTGAAAACTCTCAAAGTCCACGTCCGTGCGCGTGAGCGCGCTATAACCTGGTTTTTTGGGGTAATTGCCTTCAATTTTTTACTCCTGTAAAATACGTTTTCGGGGGCTCTGTAGGACCATTCTTTAAGCTTTTTGAGCGGTTTTTCGTGGTTTTTCCTTCATTCCTAACCCATTCGCTATTGTTTCTGGAATAAAACAATTTTTTGAAAACCGGCCGGGTTCTGGTGAACAAACATTACAAAACTAGCCGGGGCTGGACGGGTTAAGTACTTTCATTAATTGGTTATTTGTAAGATAATTGATGGGTTGGTGATATTACAAATATATTACCTTGGGTTTTGGAACCACTGGATATGATGACCTATATATATATATATATCTGTCAATCCCATGAATACTGATTATAACTATATGCTGATATTGTAACTGTATTAATATGATGTTGATTTATGAAACTATTGTTACAATAAACATTCTTTATTTTAGGCATGTGGTGTTAGTGGCTGTGGATGACAAGGCAGGACCTGTTAAAATTGTAAGTGTTTATTATTAAAAACTGTCTTTTATTGAAGATTCTGTAGTTTAAGATTTGTTGCATTATTAAACATAGATACAGTTTAATGACTGAATGAAGGTTAGGAAAGGTATTTGTCTTTAAAAGAAACTTCATACTTTAATGTTGAAATGCATTTTGTTTATTCTGTCAAGTTTTATGTTGGACAGAACAATTTTAATCATGGCTAAATATCTTTCATATGCCAGATTTCCTTCATGTAATATATTTGTAGTAACATGAAGCTCGTTATTCAAAGACCTGGAGAGTCAAACATTACCAGACAACACCAGATACAACCAAGCATTACCAAACAGTTGTTTGTGTAGCACTACCCGAGGTACTACTGTAGCCTGACAACCAACAAAAACAACTTGTGGAGATAATCAACTTTGATTACCTTTATATAATACTTTAATTTATGAAACTAGTTTATTTACTTTATATGTTATTTATACGTAATAACTTAATGATGATTGAGGAATTACCGATTGATTGTAATGAAACCAACTCCTCGGCTGCTATTTATTTTGCCTGATTGTTGATAATAATGGTTAGTTTATATGATGTCTATATAATTGTTAATGAGACAAATTATGTTACCTACAGGTTGATGTGAAGAGTAAGCCTGGGTTCTTGAGCTGAAGGATAACTTGTGTTACAATACAACTGTTACAAGTTATTGATCCTGTCTTAGTACATAGTGTAGTGTACACTTTCTACTTCTACTGCATGGTGAGTAACTTGACTAATGTACAGTATAATACTGTAATAGATGTATATCAGTGGTTTCCACCCTTATTGTATTGTTGCTGTAAATTGTTAATGGTTCCCATCCCTATGATATTGTTAACCTAATTCTGCAGTCTTATCTACAATTACTGCAATTTAGTGTTAAGGTTCAGATAAACTTGCATCTATTGTGCCACCTTCACATCTTTCCTTGTGGTACCGTATTAGAGCTCTCAGTGCTCATGACTTTACAATCACTTCTCTGATGTGCAAAGCTTCTCTACAAAAGTTTGTTTATACCCTGAACAAATTTGCTGTAATTTACTTCCTCAGAGTAACTTTCTACCACTCTTGAGTTCTTGAATTCACACAACTTTAAAACAAAATGCTACAAGTTTCTCATGAATAGAGGACACCATTAGGTATATGGGTCTTGTTTTTCATTATCTTTGTTTAATTCCCCTGGGGTTTGTAGACAAGTTTTCTTAATGGCTAGATATTGGTTATTATGGACCATACAAGTGGGGTACCTCAGGGATCTGTGTTGGGACCACTGCTGTTCGTTATATTTATCAACGACTTACCTGAAGTTATAACTAATGGAAGTGAGGTATACCTGTATGCGGATGACACTAAGCTGTATAGAAGAGTGAGGAGTAAGGAAGATATGGGTTTGCTTCAAGGAGATGTGGAGGGCATGAAGGGATGGTCTGAGCATTGGTTAATGCCTTTTCATCCAAAAAAATGCAAGTATGCGGATTGGGACCAGCAAGATAGACAAGGTAGGATACAGTATGTATGAAGCGATGGAGGAAGTGATTGCAGAAAAGGATATAGGAGTAGTGATAGACAATAAGTTAAATTTCTCAGAACATTTAGCGGAAAAGATAAACAAAGCCAATAGAATTGTAGGGCTGATAAGGAGGACAGTTGTGTCACTTGACGAAGAAATATTCAGGAATCTCTATACAGCGCTGGTTAGCCCGCACCTGGAATATGCGAACCAGGTGTGGGCTCCATATATGGTAAAGGATATAGAAGCAGTGGAGAAAGTGCAGAGGAGAGCTAGCAAGCTGGTACCAACGTTGAAGAACGCGGGCTATGAGCAGAGGTTGAGGACACTGGGGCTTCCGACACTGGCATATAGGAGAATGAGAGGGGATATGATAGAGACTTTTAAGATAGTGTCAGGAAAGTACGATGAGGATGTGTGTGAAGGTATCTTCTTGATGCGGGAGGGAACAAGAACGAGAGGACACTAAGAAAATTTACAAAGAAAGAAATAGGCTTGAGAAGGCAAAGAACTCATTTTGTGATAAGAGTGGTAAATGAGTGGAACGCACTGCCCCAGTATGTAGTCGATTCCGAATCAATAAGGGAGTTTGAAAGTAATCTTGATAAAGCATGGGGAAGACAAGATTTGAAGTTTGATTATAAAACAAAAATACAGAATAGTAAAAATATTGCGTCTGCTACTGCCGCCGCCAACACCGTGAACGACCGCAGCAGTGCAAGTACTGGTATTGAGCTGGATACACAGGCATAGTTTGCCTTTTTCCAGAGGATCTACTGTAAGAAACTGTAAGAATTTGGGAGCACTGTAACATAGTGCTGCATAATTAGGATTCCCTTTATATGAAACCATAAAATGTTTTAAACATTTTATTGCGTCTGTAGTGACTGGGTACACAAGAGATCTAGTGGAGCTGGAGGACCTTTGACAAGAATCATAGCCTTTGAATGTGCAGTGTGCAAGGGAGATCTTGTATTAAATGACCCGCCTGTCAGTGTTGATTTCGACAGTGTAACGATGGAGTGTGTGAATAAGTTCTGCTATCTGGGTGATACAGTTTCTGCTGGAGGTGGCGCTGAAGCTAGCTCCATTGCTAGAGTCGGAAGTGGCTGGGGAAAGTTTAGAGAGCTTTTGCCACTCCTGACCATGAGAGGGCTCCCACTCCACCTTAAAGGGAAGGTGTATACCTCGTGTGTTAGGAGTGCGATAACCTATGCCTTGGAGACGTGGCCGGTTAGAGCGGAGGATGTCAATAGAATGGAAGGGAATGAGAAGAGAATGGTGAGATGGATGTGTGGGGTTAATCTTAGGGACAGAGTATCGAGCGAGGAATTGAGAACGCGTCTGGGCATTAGGAGTGTCGGTGGAGTGATGCGCACGAGCCGACTTGATTGGTTTGGACATGTGGAGAGAATGGATGATCAGAACTGGGAGAAGAAATGCCGGACTGTGAACGTGGGGGGAGCTGCACCTAGGGGTGGACCTAGAATTACGTGGGCTCGGTACTCCGGTCCAATCTCAAAATAAAGAACTTGACAACAGAGGCAGCCCTTGACAGGGCCGCCTGGAAAGCTGCCATATAGGACGTGAGACTGTAACCACAGTCTCTGTGAACAAACGTTTTTTAAACTTGTATGTATGTATTTTGAACCGTCTGTAGCGTAATGGTTAGTGCACTGGATTTTGATGTGAGTTTTCTAGGGTTGAGTCCTGGGATTACCACATGTATTGATTGATTTAAGTACTTTCATTAATTGGTTATTTGTAAGTTAATTGATGGGTTGGTGATATTACAAATATATTACCTTGGGTTTTGGAACCACTGGATATGATGACCTATATATATATATATATATATATATCTGTCAATCCCATGAATACTGATTATAACTATATGCTGATATTGTAACTGTATTAATATGATGTTGATTTATGAAACCATTGTTACAATAAACATTCTTTATTTTAGGCATGTGGTGTTAGTTGCTGTGGATGACGAGGCAGGACCTTATTATTTTGCTTAAGCGTTGTTTCCACATAGCGATTTTGATTAGTTGTTGTTCCCCAGGCTGCCTGGCCGAACAGCCCCAAGGCCCCGAGCAAGACCAAGGCCATAACCGAGCGTCCCCTCAGAACCCTCCCTGCCTACCACAATAAAGCCTGGGTGACCGAAGCCACTCCATGGCGGGGAGCTGAGGAGGGTGCGGAAACGCCCGGGAAACCAAAGCCCCACCCAGGGCCCTGTGCCCCTCAGCAATTATGAAGAGAAAGTTGAGGGGCAAAGGAAAAATGTGACGCTTTGGCTTCCAATCATGGTAGATTGGGAGGTCAATCCACGGAAGAGACGCCGTCACTTGAGATTTAGAAAATATATAAGTAAAAGGAATAGTCAGAGTAAGCTATGGGTATGGCAGAGAGCGCTCAGTTCTCAATCTGATAGACCAGCCCATCACCACATGACTAGAACCCAATCCTCTCAGCATCAGCTAGGAAAGGCCCTAGAAAGCCGCCTTTGGCGGGGGGATAGCTCCCCTATTTCAATCCCTTTCAGGGTTGGGCACCCGCCCTGATTAGTTGTTTGGTCTTTTTACTGTGTTTGTCAAAGTTTTGGTTTGTTTATTTTGCAATTTTTACATTATAATAGGTCCCAGACTCAGATACAATTTGCTGATAAATTTCCTTGTGTGATTTCGCTTATTTATTGTAGTGAAGAAACTTGCAGGAAAAAATGCTGCATCTTAAGTGATACTATATTGAGATGTAGTAGCTTTTTATTGTTTTGGTATCAAGAAATTGGTTTATAGATGTTGATGTTTCTCACTATGTTTCCATAAACCATCTTTCTCTTGTCTTTCGCATGTTTTTTCTTTTAATAAATATTTACCTTTTTGCATTTTATCATTTTATCCTATTAGTAAAATACATGATCCTATTATGTTTCCATATACCATATATTTACAATAATGATAAGAAAATATTTTGACCAGTCCAGCTATAGAATGTAAGGTATCTTAATATAAACCCCTAGAAATACTTTCTCTAAAGTATCTCCCTTTTTTTATCCTCCCCTTTTCCCCCAGCTAACCTAATCCCACAAGGACCCCAATGGAAATACACCCAACGGCCTTATTGGGCTATCCTTAGTTGGAATTATGCAAAGCTGGTAGGCTACATGTCATATTTGTAACATATTATGTGGTACCAACATTATAAAATGCTAACTGAATAAATATTATTATTATTATTATTATTATTATATTCTTAAAAGCAGGAGCCAAAGATCATCCAGGATAAACATCAAATGTTGTTGTTCCCCCCCAAGCTGCCTGGCCGAACAGCCCCAAGGCCATAACCGAGCGCCCCCACAGAACCCTCCCTGCCGACCACAATAAAGCCTGGGTGACCGAAGCCACTCCATGGCGGGGAGCTGAGGAGGGTGCGGAAACGCCCGGGAAATCAAAGCCCCACCGAGGGCCTTGTGCCTCGGCAATTATGAAGAGAAAGTTGAGGGGCAAAGGATAAATGTGACGCTTTGGCTTCCAATCTTGGTAGATTGGGAGGTTTATCCACGGAAGAGACGCCATCACTTGAGATCTAGAAAATACATCACCACTCATCAAATGTACTATTGGGTTGCAGAGAAAAAAATGCAGAAATATACCCTTGATCAAAATAGCTTAACTTACATACAGCCTTTATTCTCAATTTCACTCAATAAATGCTGGTGTTCCCCAGGGATCAGTTTTGCCCCCAATTCTGTTCCTCATTCATATCAATTATCTCATATCTACCACTCATAATCCAATACATTCTTACGCAGATGACTCAACACTCCACAGTTCCTTCACATTTACCAATTCTTTCACCCAACCCGATCTTATAAATTCAAAAATAAACACTGCAATTTCTCTGAGCCAGGACCTTTCTAGAATTAATGGATGGGGACAAAAGAATCTAGTTTCCTTTAATGCACAGAAAACCAAGTACATTCAATTTTCTAACCGACAGAATCTCACTGACTCCCATATATTTTTTAATGATGTAAATATTCCCACTTCCCCTAGTATTGACATTCTCGGTGTGACATTAACTACTAACTTGAGCTGGACACATTATGTTAGAAGCATTGCTAAGAATGCATCTAAAAAACTAGGACTCCTGTACAGAGTTCGAGAATTCTTCACTGACGAGCAGTTGGCCGTGATATATAAAAGTCATGTGCGTTCTCAGATGGATTACTGTTCACCTCTGTGGGGTGGAAGTGGAGTGGTTGCATTGAGGCAGTTGGACAAAATTCAAAATAAAGCTATTAAATTAATCAATAACCCTGCAATCACACAGGACCTTCCTACATTAATCATACGAAGAAACGTTGCATCCCTTGCATTATTCTACAGATATTTTCACAGCAATTGTTCCGAGGAACTTGCTTCAATTGTGCCGCCTCTCCACATCTTTCCCCGTAGAACTAGGGCAGCTGAGAGCGCCCATGAATTTACACTTTCTCCTCCACAATGCAGAACTTCTGCTTATCAGAATTCATTTATCCCCAGAGCTACTACTCTTTGGAATTCACTTCCCTCTAATTGCTTTCCACAAACTTACAATCTACAAATGTTTAAATCCAGTTGTTACAAACATTTTATGAAAGGAGGATGCCTTTAGGCACATGGACCTTTTTGTTTTATCTGTGTTTTTCCTTCCTCCGTTCATTGTCTCTTAAAAAAAAAGTATAGAAATAATTTATTGATTCAACTCCGAACACCAAACGCCTCCCAATGAAATTCATGAAAGCAAGTAATCCTCCCGGGATTCAAACCTGGGTTACCACATACAGATCTTAAACACACTAACCATTACACCAATACAGTTACAGGTTAAAGCCGGTATCACACGAGAGCTTTTATAGTTAACATTCGCTGATCAAAAAATTTCTGGCAATATTTCTGGAATATTTTGCACTGGTATCGGAAACTAGACTGATGGTAGACGAATTTATGTAACCGAAATGTTTTAAATGTTGACCTCATAAGCTGCCAGACCAGTGTTGAGAATAAATGTTGACTATAAAAACGCTTGTGTGATACCGGCTTAAGTACATGACTACGATTATAGGCCTATATCCATTTATTGAATACTGGATATCAATCTAATCATGTACTCAAACCCAACTGCACACTGAATAGTGTAATGTTTAAGTGAAAGGGAAGAAAAATTTGGGGGCACAGATCTAAATACTGTATAGGAAAAGATTTAGAAACAAAATGTGGTAGAATTTCAATAAAACATTCTGGTTAATTTTGTTTTATAATAAATTAGCCCTAGTTTAAGTTGAGATTATTTTATTTTCTGGATTTTTTTTTTGGTCCTGTGAAGAGCTTCAACTGTAGTGACAAGATGTTCTAGCCAATTTACATGCATACTTCTAAATAGAATGGTCACAAATAATGTTAACAGTTAGCTTATTAACCCCTTGAGGATCATGACTTGTTTTGACTATTCTTGCTATCATTAAAGAGTTTACGGAGTTTAGGAAGGATCTGTGGGAATTAAAAGTGCATAGACTATCTCTAACCCTCTGACTTCCGCATACCCTTCCAAATATGAATACAATTTTGTAATAATAGCCAGAAAACAGAAAAGAAATGCATCAGATCTAAGGATTAAATTTGTATTCAAAATATAGAATTGCCTGCAATGAAATGTAGTAATGATACGATTGTAGTGCTGATAGTGTGATAATGATGATGGTGATAGTAGTAGAGATAGTGATTTAGGTGAAAAGAGTGATGGTGATAGCCATAGTTGTACTATGTTACGTTACGAGCGGGGTTCGAACCCATAACATAAAGAAACATTCCACTGAAAACCACAAAACGAGGACTTATTATTTAGCCTCACAAAATGCGGAAAATATGACTCGGTTTCAGTCAAGAAGAAGTGGCATGTTAAACTTCCACAAAAACTAGCAACTCTTTGTAGTCACTAAAACCTTAGTAGGTGAAAAGATGTGGCAAGTTAATCAAATATCAGTTGATATGATATCAAATGGCAGTTTTAGCCTAAAAACCCCAAAGTTATTCCTTTCTCATCACTCGTTCAGAATTTGTTATCTTTAGTTACTTTGATTTAGATTTATCCCAACAATCAAAAGAATAATATATTAGCATAAAGGTAAAATGTAAAGATTATATAAAATAAAATTATAAATTATTTACATGATTAATTATACACAAAAGTTACTTCAAGTGAAAATATCAGTGAGAAACATTGAAGTGAAATAATAAAGAAACTTAAGAAAAATAATACTTAGTTATATAAATACCCTCCAAGAGAGTAAGTGAAAGCAATCAATAAACATAGAAAAAATCCTAGGCGATACTTATTCAACTCGTGGTGATTCTTTTACAAACGAACTCAGGGCAGGTCAGCTTAAGATGGTGGTGGAGAATACACTACCTTGCCGTTACGGTACTAGCGGCTTATATACCCGTAGCGCACCTGGCTCTGATACCAACTTCTCTAACTGTATTAATCTCGACTCCTTATATACTTGCTGAATGAAAGTATTACTTTTACCAAGAACTCTATGATATATCTTGTAAACATTACTTGTGATTAGAAAAGCCAAATACATTATTACCTATTTATAATCAATATCATTCGTACGTCAGGCAACGAAGAAGGGTTACGAGTGTAGGACGATAGGGGGTAGAATGGAATGTGAACGAAAGGGGGGTAGTCTGCACGAAGCCTCCCAATACCACCTCACTCACTTTTGTACACTCTTGAACAAAAATATCTTCCTATATGAAACTAAGCTGTCTACAGGTCGAATTAATTATACCGGGCTCATAACATTGCATAATTATGATGTTCAATCATAAATAATTAAAGATCGTACCCACCATAAGCACAATACCTCAATTACAACCAGTGACACTTGAATGAAATAGAAATCCCTAACAACTACTTGTATAACTCACCTCGTCATTGCCCCGCCGATAGGGAGTCACCGTGTCGCGGTGGCGGGGCTTGAAGCTTGGCCGGTGGACTCTGTTCATAGAGGGGACAGACCTTCTTATGTTCGAGGCTCCGCCACCCTAGTGGACCAAGACCTCCCTCCTCGTAGGTTTCCATAGGCCTGCAAGGTACCACTTTTCTGTCTTTTTCCCTCTCTAACTTTGTCCTTTTCTTTGCTTCCCCTTCTTCTATCGTTGACGACTGGACTACTCTATATAATTGATGGAGGGTGGATGTGGACGGCGTTCCCTTCCACCCGTAGAACTGGAGTACCTGACGTGCACGCACGAGGGGAACCTTTTATCGTCAAATCTCGCTCTCTGTGCTGGACCCGAAGCTGACGAGTTCATCATCATCATCATCTCCGACGCCTTGCTTCCCCCTGGGAAACCCCCACTAGAGGATGGCCATGACAGAAACGTCTCCAAGCTACTTTGTCAAGACACGCCTCCTTTGCCCGTGCCACAATGCCCCTTCCACTACGTGGAAGTTTTTCTTCAATATATTTTTCCACTTTCTTTTCCCATACCATAGGTGGTCTTCCACTACTAGCGGTTCCACTCACCTGACTCCCATATATCTTTCTTGGCATTCTGTCTTCATCCATTCTCTGAACATGACCATACCACCTCAAAGTACTTCTCTTTATCCACTCAACCACACCACAATCAATGCCCAAAGCCTGCTCTTCCATTCCAAAGGACTCGTACACTTCCCTATTACTTGGCCCATCTAGCCTATTCATGCCAGCTGCCATTCTGAAAAAGCTCATCTCCACAGCTCTTAGTTTGAAGAGGTCCTCGTCACTTGCCGTCCATGTCGGCAAATGGATGCAAATTCTAGAAGATGGTGATGTAATAGACGTGGTATATTGCGATTTTATGAAGGCCTTCGATAAGGTCCCACATAAAAGGTTAATAGAGAAAGTTAGAAGCTATAATATAGGGGAGAAATGTGTGAAATGGATAGAAGCCTTCCTGAAAGATCGGAGACAGAGGGTATTGGTGAATGGAATAGGCTCGGGGTGGAGGGAAATTACAAGTGGGGTACCTCAGGGATCTGTGTTGGGACCATTGCTGTTCGTTATATTTATCAACGACTTGCCTGAAGTTATAACTAATGGAAGTGAGGTATACCTGTATGCGGATGACACTAAACTGTATAGAAGAGTGAGGAGTAAGGAAGATATGGGTTTGCTTCAAGGAGATGTGGAGGGCATGAAGGGATGGTCTGAGCATTGGTTAATGCCTTTTCATCCAAAAAAATGCAAGTACATGCGGATTGGGACCAGCAAGATAGACAAGGTAGGATACAGTATGTATGAAGCGATGGAGGAAGTGAGTGCAGAAAAGGATATAGGAGTAGTGATAGATAATAAGTTAAATTTCTCAGAACATTTAGCGGAAAAGATAAACAAAGCCAATAGAATTGTAGGGCTGATAAGGAGGACATTTGTGTCACTTGACGAAGAAATCTTCAGGAATCTATATACAGCGCTGGTTAGGCCACACCTGGAATATGCAAACCAGGTGTGGGCTCCATATATGGTAAAGGATATAGAAGCAGTGGAGAAAGTGCAGAGAAGAGCTAGCAAGCTGGTACCAACGTTGAAGAACGCGGGCTATGAGCAGAGGTTGAGGACACTGGGACTTCCGACACTGGCATATAGGAGAAAGAGAGGGGATATGATAGAGACTTTTAAGATAGTGTCAGGAAAGTACGATGAGGATGTGTGTGAAGGTATCTTCTTGATGCGGGAGGGAACAAGAACGAGAGGACACTCTAAGAAAATTTACAAAGAAAGAAATAGGCTTGAGAAGGCGAAGAACTCATTTTGTGATAGAGTGGTAAATGAGTGGAACGCACTGCCCCAGTATGTAGTCGATTCCGAATCAATAAGGGAGTTTGAAAGTAATCTTGATAAAGCATGGGGAAGACAAGATTTGAAGTTTGATTATAAAACAAAAATACAGAATAGTAAAAATGTTGCGTCTGCTACCGCCGCCGCCAACACCGTGAACGACCGCAGCAGTGCAAGCACTGGTACTGAGCTGGATACACAGGCATAGTTTGCCTTTTTCCAGAGGATCTACTGTAAGAAACTGTAAGAAATGTCTCGCTTCCATACGAGAGTGTTGGGAGCAGCACACTGTTTCTCAGTGACTTTTTGACTTCCTGGCTAACCATTCTTCCTTTGAGAATACTATCAAGTTCTCCAATCACTTTTCTCCCTTGCATTTTTCTCTCTTTTATCTCACTCTCCATTTTACCATAATTGCAAAGTACAGCTCCCAAATACTTGAAACTTTCAACCTCTTCTAGTACTTAATTTTTCAATTTTATTTTACAACTTTTCTTGTGTTCTTTCTTGATTCTATATTTTTCCTTAAAATCTATAGTTTCATGCATTCTTCTCTCAAACACCATTACCTTACATTTCCCTACATTGACCTTTAACTTTCTCTTTTCACATACCCTGTCAAAGTCAGTGACCACTCTCTGAAGTTCTTCAGCATTTTCCGCCAACAGGACTGCATCGTCCGCATATAGGCATGTTAAAATCTTCCATGTTCTTCCCTCTGATTCCAGTCTAGCTCCCACACCCATTGATACAGCCCTACATTCCCTAATCACTCCATCCATGTATATATTGAACAACCAAGCTGACATGACACATCCCTGTCTTACACCTACATTGACCTCAAAACTTTCACTTAACTTATCCCCTACCTTCACATTTGCCATTGCATTCCTATAAAAAGATTTTACTGCCATTAGCAGCTTTCCTCCCACACCATATACTGTTAACACATCCCACAGGCCCTCCCAGTCTACTTTGTCGTAGGCTTTTTCCAAATCCATGAATGCTGCATAGAGTTTTCTGTTTTTGGCTAGATACTTCTCTACCAACAATCGCATTGAGGCTATCTGGTCAACGCAGCCCCTGCCCTTTCTGAAACCTCCCTGTTCCTCGCCTATTTTGTCATCCGTTATCTTCTGTAGCCTCTGTGTTACTACTCTTGTGTGTACCTTTCCAGGTATGCTAAGCAAGCTAATTCCCCTATAATTCTTACACTCTTCTTTACTACCCTTCCCTTTGTACAAGGGTACTATCACTACTTTCCTCCAGTCCTCTGGTACATTTTCCTTTTCCCATGCTAATTTACATAACCTATGCATTATGTCAACAGCTTCTTCTCCATATCTCAGCATTTCACCTGGGATGTTATCTACTCCAGCAGCTTTGCCCATTTTAAGTCTATTGATTGCTTCTTTTACTTCTTCTCTACTTATCTGGCTTTCAACTACCCTGTTTATTCTACCTCTCTCCATTCCTATGGATGAGATCTTTGCCTTCCCCCTACTCTTTACAGCTAAGCTACTAAAATGATCTTTCCATACTTTCACCACACCATCACCCTCTACCACTTCCCCATTCATGTCCCTCATCCTACCACCTGAGACACTCTCAGTCTTCTTCCCTCTGGCTTCTTTCACAGCTCTGTAGTATGCTTTCCTGTCATTCAGAAACTGTTCACTAATCTTTCTCCCATATGCCTCATCTGTCTTCCTTTTAGCGTCTTGTATCGCCCTCTTCACTCTTTGTTTCAAATGTTTATATTTTTCTTTCCTCGCATCTCTAGTTTCTCTAGGTATATTCTTTTGCAGCATACTCTTTCTGAACTCTTTCTTCTTTGTCACTATTTCTTCTATCTCTTTACTAAACCATGCGTTACCTTTCTTCTTCCACATTTTAAAGGTTTTCTTCCCACATACTTTCTCAGCTGCTTTAATCATGGAGTCTCTTGTACCTTTCCATACTTCGTCTACAGTATTTCCCAGATCTATCATAACATCCATGTCCTTTATAGTCTCTTTCAGGATGTCCTTGTATTTTGTTGCATTACATTCTTCATTTAATTTTCTCACATTTATTCTCTCTACTGTCAGTTTTCTCTCTTTCCTCTCATATTTCCACTCTTTCCTTATCCTCACTTTTGTCAGCACTGTATAGTGGTCTGATCCCGTCAGCATACCTCTTACAGCTTTTGAATCTAAAATTCTTCCTTTTAGTCCGGAGTCCATCATGGCGTAGTCAATTAGAGATTTCTGTTCCTGCTCACCTTCACCTCTGTGCCATGTATATCTATGAATGTGACGATGTTCAAAAAATGTGTTAGCCAGAAACATCTCTCTCTCCGCACATACTTCTAAAAGGAAGTCACCATTCATATTCCTACCCTCCACACCCCATTTACCTACTATACCTTCTATCTCCTCGTTTCCAACTCTACCATTCATGTCGCCTACTAATATTACTTGTGTACACTCTTGTGTACTCTCTGACGAGTTGACCGTCTATAAGCACAGGGGGTAGGGATGTATATCAGGGTTTGACTCCTAGGGCAAATACCAAGTCCTAATTATAGGCTCCGTGGTGGGTATGGAGCTTATCCCGGACGAATCATAATACATTCGTCATATGGAGACTTCCTCTGAACCCTTGATCACCGGCACTGGCATGGATATGGATATTGAGACTGATTCACCTTCCTTGACCGTCATCCTCTCGGATGGTGGTGGCACTATGCCGGATTCTTTACTGGCCCCTGCACTGTCCTTGGACTCACCCCTCTCTATGGATCCCCCCTATATCCCTGACCTTGGCAAGCCTTCTTCGGATAATGTGACTAATTCTCCATCGTTGGATAGAGAGATCGATCAGTTGGTCTCCCCGGCATCAATTCCAATGCAAAGTACTGCCGCTGTGACCAAGATTAGCGATGACAACCCCACGGTCTCAACCTTAACTTCTAAATTACCAGATCATGAGCCTAGCCTTAGACTACCTATTCATTCAGTCGAGGACCTTAATGATGAAGCTCGGATGCCCTCCGCCGACACCCTTACGGATACTTCGTCTGACCAGTCTGCGACTACATCTGTTACCATCTTACCTCAGGATGCTGGATCTGCTACCTCCAACAAACCTGCTTATGTACCTCCAAGATCTCAAAGGCCTACTGTCACATCAACTAACCCTCGGCCGTTGCATACCTCGAGTACCGGTACTGAAGGGAATTCAACTGCCCATACTGTGCATCCTGCCCCAACGACCACTGATTCAACTCTGACCTCACAATCTACCGACACATCCACTCCTCATTCCTCTCATAAAGGATCTACATCTACTGTGCAAACCCTCAAGCCACATGTTCCTCAGCGCACACGGAACAAAGGTCGTCGTACTACATATACCCCAGTCTCATAACCGCCATGTTTCGTCCCCCTGATTGGCCTCGATTCTTCGAGGTCACTGGTGACCCCATGGACGATCTTGATCTTTATGATTCTCTTGCTTCGACCTTCGGTGACTTCACCGTACACACTGTCGGGAAAGGAAAACGCATGATTGAGGCTGCCACACAAGAACAATCAGAAGCCTTACAAGACCATTTTCTCACCCACGTTGGCAGGTATACAGGTAAGGAAGACGAATACCTTAATCAGCGCATAGGTACAGTGGCCCTCCCCTCGGACTTCGAAATTGCAGATCAAGGCTTTCAAGACTCGGCCCCACGCATCTTGAAATTATTGAAAAATACAGACCCCTCCATCGTCAAAGTAGACACTTATGTTGTGCCCCAACGCTATAATCGACCCAGTTTGCGTATTGTCAAGGTATTCTTTAAGAGGCACGTCCTCCCCATGCATGTCAAACTAGCTGGACGACAACTGCCAGTACGTCGCTACGTTTATAGACCTAGACAATGTACAGAATGCTGGCGTTTTGGTCACACTACTGCACGGTGCAGAGCACGCTGTCCTCGTTGCCAATATTGCGGCTCTGAGCTCCATGATCTGGAACACTGCCAGTCAAAGGAGGCCAGATGTTCAAATTGTGACGGATGCCATGAAGCTAACAATAGGGACTGCCCACATTACAAATTCCAACGGGAGATACTACACCTACAGGCCTCGTCGGGTCTCCCACTCAGGGCGGCCGAAACGCAACTCAGGGACGAAGGCAAAGCTCCTCCCTACCGGAGATATGGACCTCCCGCAACAGCTGCTACTTTCCGTCCGAAGGGACCATCTACATCACAAAACAGTCCTCGACGTTCTCCCTCCAGTGAAACATTTCGCCTTGCTAATTTCTCTTCTCCTGGGTTGTCCACTTCCAATAGATTCGAGGGCTTTACCAGCATCTCGGAAAATATGGAATTTTGGTCAATGCCTACGGAGGAGGAGGTCGTGCGACGTACCCCTGACCACGTAAATGCTCCTTCGCCACAACCTCAACTACTAAGGACACAGGCTTCTAAAAAACGCAGGATTGCCATACCAGTTAGGCCCCTTTCTCGTGATTCGGACAATGACTCACCCACCCAACTGTGGACCATGCCTAATCACGATCCAGACTGTAGATGTCACGACTGCGGCAAATACTTTCTCCTCCGGCACAAAACCTCCAATCCTAGAGCCTTCGAAGACCATTTAAGGAACTTTGTATCCTCTCTTAGTCCAATAAACAATAAGCAACATCACAAACCCCCTTGCTATTGTGTCTCTCATATCCAACACCCTGACCTTCCACCCACAGACGTAATGACGCAATTCCTGAAGGACAATAATCTCATTGACTCCGATCTGACCGAAATGGTACTCACACGGTCTGCATTTGATGTCCATCAATCGACGACACCCGTTACCCCAACTCCTCACGAAAAGTGTGGTACTCGTAAACGTCTACTCACAAAGGACGCTCCCTGTGATTCAGACCCTGATGAACACCCCCCAATTCCAAATACTCCGCTTCCTCTTGCCACTTATACGGAAAGCACGACTGAAGAACTTATGCATCTGGATACCCCTGTGCCACCCTCCTCTGATAACCCCCATTTGATCTGCAGCAAGGGTATTCCCCCTGGTGCCTGTGGATGCTCTGGATGTTTTCGGGAGTACATCACCCCACATCTCTCTGAGCCAGATTCTCAAATACTTGCACGAGCAAACGCCTTCATCATTGCACGTACTCTCCCCCCTAACACAGATACTGCCACTACTACGCTGCAGGACTTTATACATACATTACAGCTAAAGCTCCTTCACTCTCCAACACTTGTTCCCAAACTCTTAAAACAATTCTCTGCAATAAATGACGAATTACCTAATTCATCTGCCCCTACGTCTCAAATCCCGCAAGCAACTATCCCTCCCCGTTCTTCGCCTGACTCCTTAAACGACATCACACCCAATACAGATGTGTCCCCCTCTGTACACAATGCGTCCAGTGGAACATTAATGGATACCAAGCTCGCCTTCATATGGGAGAATTACAAAGACTCATTCGCTTATACTCTCCAATCTGCATATGCCTACAGCATGTAGGCAATATTGTGATCCCCCCCAGACATTACTCTGTCGCTGTTAGTTCTCCGATTACCCCCACACACTATCGTACATCAATTCTTGTTCATTACCAATATCCTTTTCTTCCCGTCACCCTCAATCCCAATCCATTTCAAACTTCTGCAGTTACCATCTCCCTCCCACAGCTTCCATCCCTCACTATTTGTTCGTCCTACAATCAACCCTCTTGTAAACATGACACGGTTGATCTTCTCCATATCACACAACTAACTCCTCCTTACCTCATTCTTGGTGACTTCAATGCACATTCCCCACTATGGGGAAGCCCGTTTACAGACACCCCGGGTAAACATATCGAAAACCTTCTGATTGAGTCACAACTCTGCTGTTTGAACCTAGATTCCCCTACATTTTGGTCCGCAGCACACAACTCGTTCTCTGCGATAGACCTTTCACTTGCTTCGACTGACGCCGCCCCTTTATTTGAGTGGTCGATTCTGCAGGAAAGATTCTCCAGCGACCACTACCCGATTCTTTTAAACTACTTATCCCCTGAACCCTTTACACAACTACCTCAATATAATCTCTCCAAAGCTAATTGGCTGACATACACGGAATCCACAGCTGATATTGAAGATTTCTCGGATATGATCACCCCCAAAGTTAACTTTGAATATTTCATGTCTTTCTTAACCTCTACTGCACAGCATCACATACCATTCACCTCCTCCTTGCAACATCCTCGACGAGTCCCTTGGTGGTCACCCAAACTGGCTAGCATGATCAAATTCAAACACAGGGTAGAGCGCCTTCTCACCAGGGTGGGTGATAAGCAACGGAGAATTAAAACCTCCCTCTCCAATCTTGCTACTCATCCTCAATGCTTCCGTTTCATCACAATCACCATTGAAAAACTTGCCCTCAAAACTTTCTATAATAAAGTCTGCGCTATTGTCAAACGCAATATCATCTGTACTAAAGTGCTTTCGTGGCGCTCATACATCTCGTCCTTCACTAGTCGCACCCCTATCTCTACTCTGTGGAGAAAATTTTGTAGTGTTGACGGGCGAACTGTCCGTCCCCAACTCTCTCCATTACGGGACACTGATTCGGACTCTTTAACCCATGATCCCCACGTCATCACTGCTATGCATGCAAACCATTTCAGTGAAGTTACCTCTAACCTATCTTTACCTCAACAATACCTCCGCTTGAAACAAGAGAAGGAGTCCCACCCGATCACGTTTTCCGGAGGTCGCACTCATGACTATAACGCTCCTTTCTCATTACCTGAACTTCAACATGCCATTGACCACTGCTCGGATTCCACCCCGGGTCCTGATGCCATTCCCTATGCGTTCATTCGTCATCTTCATCCACGTGCACTAAATTATCTTTTGCAACTTTTTAATCAATTATGGGATAGACATTATTTCCCACCAAATTGGCGACATGCGTATACCATACCCGTCCCAAAACCAGGCAAAGATCATAGTTTTCCGACAAACTATAGGCCCATAGTGCTCACCTCATGTTTATGGAAAAAATGATCAATCCACGCCTTCTTCATTATGCAGAGGCGCATGATTTATTATCCCCGTATCAACATGGTTCACGTCCCGGCCACTCTACATTACACTCTCTCATCCACCTGGAGCACCAAATACGTGAAGGATTTTCGAAGAAACAACCCACAGTGGCAGTTTTCTTCGATATTGCGAAGGCTTATGATACCACTTGGCGTTATCGCATTATAAAAATCTTCCATAGCTCTGGTATGCGGGGCTCCCTTCCCCAATTCCTCCAGAACTTTCTGTCTAACCGCACATTTCAGGTTAAAAACAACGATATATTATCTGCAATAAAACCTCAAACTAATGGAATACCCCAAGGCTGTTCCCTAAGTAGTGTACTCTATGATATTGCAATAAATAGTGTTACAAAATGCCTCCCTCCTGATATCTCTCATAGCCTCTATGTGGATGACTTAGCCATTTATTATACGTCTCCTAGTTTAACACACATTCAACGTCGTCTAAACACTGCTCTTCATTCCATACAAGCTAGGGCGTCCTCAACTGGTTTCCGCTTCTCGACTGAAAAAACCAATGCTGTTGTTTTCTATCGCGACCTTAGACACTTGCGTAAGCAGTCCATCACCCTCTCTATGGGTTCTTCCAAGATTAAATTCCTTGCCTCCACTAAATTCCTTGGCCTTATCTTTGATACCCACCTAAATTGGAAATCCCATGGTGCCACTCTGAAGGCTCGGTGCCTTCAGCGCATGAATGTCCAAGTCTGTGGCACGTGTTCATTGGGGTGCTGACCGATCTACGTTACTGCTCTTTTATAGATCCACCATTCTATCTGCCCTGGATTATGGTTGCCCGGTATATGGCACTGCCTCGGCATCCACATTGCAGACACTTAACTCCGTTCATCACCTTGGCATACGTATTAGCTCAGGAGCTTTCCGGTCCTCTCGTGTGTACAGTGTGCTCAGAGAGGCTGGGGTCCTGCCATTAACGTATCATCGTCAGCTGGTTCAGCTGCGAACTGCCATCCGTCTCCAACAGGATCCCACATTGAAGGACCTTTTCCGTTCCCAAGATTTTTGTGTTACTCCTACTACTACCTTGCCTTTTACCCTCTTATCCTGCCAATTACTCGCATCTTACAATATTCCAACATCTCATTCGCCCCTCCCCTGTATTTCAATTACCCCCTGGATCCTTAACCCGGGAGCTACCGGGAGACTCTTAAGAGTTCCCCCGGCGGACTGCGGGAAGACTCTTAAGAGCAGAGCTTTTGAACGCGTACCAAAACCGCGCGTTTATAGCCAGGCGGCTGAAAATTGGTGTGGATATAGTACCACATGTCAACTCTCGCCACCACCCCGCCAAACGCTCGCCCCGCACTCGTGCAAGCACCACCGCGCCAGTAACCAAGCACTAGTCATGGAGCCCACACATCCCTCACGCTCGCTCCCTGATGACACAACCAGCCCTCCTTCTGGTGGTGTTAGCCGCCATGGAAGGCAGAGGGTGGCTGCTAAAGACCCTAGCTACCAGTATGACACGCCCTACAGCTCGGAGGACGAAACACCAGCACCCAAAGCACGAAAAACACGTGCAAGCACGACAAAGGTACAGAGGTCATTGGTGTTTCGGGACACTGCCACCACGACCCAGGCCACTGCAACAACCACTACCGCCACCACTGCCACCCCTGCCACCAGTACCAGCGACGCAGGAGGCCGCCCTAGGGCTGCAGAACCTGCGGGGGCAGGAAAAATTAAAGGCACGGGCGTAGGGAAGAGAACCCGTACGCCAGCCACAGTGACCCTACCACCACCACCACCACCACCACCACCACCACCAGCCGCCCCTGGCCTGGCTGCCCCTGCCGCCCCTGCTGCCCCTGCCCAAGGAAAAGGGAAGGGGAAGGGGAAAGGGAGAGGGAAAGCGACTGCTGGCCCTGGTGTCCCTGCCGGCCCTGCTGCCCCTGCTGCCCCTGCCCAAGGAACAGAGAGAAGGGCGACAGGCACCACCATCATCTTGCCTGCCTCCAGGGCCACAAGACCACGCACCACTGCTGCCCCTGCCGCCGCCCCTGCCACCGCCCCTGCCACCGCCTCTGCTGTCCCTGTCCATAAGACTCCCGCACGTGCTAAAGTGACCCGGAAAACTCTGACACCATCAAAGTATGCCGCCCTGCTGTTTGATGGTGATTCGCAGGGCATTGGCAGCCCGGGTTTCGACGACGAAGCCCTAGCACGGGACCAAGGGTGGGGGGATTTGGGAGTGGACAGTGGGAGTGAGTCCGACGTCGGTGACGAGAATGAGGAAGGGCATCGTCTGTCAAGTGAAGAGGAGGGTGATGATGATGCAGTGCTGTATCGCGACCATGGAAGCGATATTTCAGACGCTGAAGGGAGACGCAGATGACATTCCGATCCCTGGGCTGCCTTCGTTCGATTGGTCTGACGGGGTCAATTTTGTACCTGACGTGCCCCAGTTCAATCCTGGGACTTCAGGAACAACTGACGACTGGCCCTGTGACGATCAAGCGAACGAAATTTCTTCCTCGCTTTTTTCGATATGGAGGCAATGACGTACATCGTTGCCCAAACAAACGCCTACTACAGGTGGGTGTTTGGCAGATTGGACGTCATTTCTCCAAAAGTGAGAATACGAGGCTGGGTGGATACGACTGTGGAAGAATTTATGACGTTCTTTGCCTTGTTGTTCCTCATGCCTCTGATCAAGAAGCATGTGTTGCAACACTATTGGAAGCACGACCCTCTCATCGCCACCCCAACTTTCAATAAGTTCATGACTCGTGACAGATTTTTGTTGCTGCTAAGATTTATGCACTTTGCAGACAACGACAATCATAACAGGATTGACAGGATATGGAAAGTTCGGGATGTGTTCACCATGTTGTTGGAGAGGTATAGGAAATACTTTTACCCCTTCCTCAATTTGGTGATTGATGAGTCGCTCGTGCTCTTCAAAGGACGTCTTGTTTTCAAGCAGTATATCCCCTTGAAAAGGCATAGGTTCGGAATCAAGCTCTTCGTTTTGTGTGACTGTGAAACTGGAATAGTGCTTGACATGATCGTGTATACTGGCACTGACATTGACATACCGAAAGCCGCTGCCAATGACCCCATGGGCATGTCAGGTGCCATCGTCAGGAAAATGTTGGCACCTTACCTGGGCAAAGGCCACATCATCTACACTGACAACTGGTATACTTCTGCTCTCTGCCAGTTTCGTCATGACAACCAAACGGGATCATGTGGGACTGTCAGAAAGACAAGAAAGTTTATGCCTAAGTTCACCGGTAATGTCATTCCTCTTACAGATGCCTCCTCCAGTGACACACCTTCAGAAGACGACCTGGCCCAGGAACACCGCGAGAGGCATGTGCGAAGAAGGCGACGAAAGGGGCAGAAATACAAGCAGCTCGAGAAGTGTGGGAAAGTGATAGCCCTGAAGTGGAAGGATAAACGAGACGTCCACCTGCTTTCCACCGTCCACACAGGTGCCCAGGTGGATTCTGGCAAAATCCACTACCGAACCAGGAAGACCATCTACAAGCCCGACATGGTAGTGGACTATACCAAGAACATGCGCCTGGTGGACAAGTCTGACTGTCAGCTGTCAGGCGTTGAGTGTCTGAGGAAGACTGTGAAGTGGTATCACAAGCTCTTCCTCCACCTAGTTGATATCACGATGCTCAACGCCTACAACTTGTGGTTGGTGAAGAAGGATATATGTCCCCAAACCAGAAGCTGAAATGCCGGGAGTTCGTCTACAACGTCTCATACCAACTCCTGGAGAAGTATGGCACCACCACTCACAGACGTACGGCATGGCGTGGGGATCACGTTCCTGACCGCATCCAGCTGGGTGTCGAAAGACACTACCCAACCAACACCGAGCTGATTGGCACTCGTCACAGGCAGGCGCAGTGCACCGTCTGCAGCTCCAGTGTCAGGAAACCCCATGTCACCAAAAGAGTCACCTCAATGTGCGCCGAGTGCAAAGTTCCACTCTGCCTGGGTGACTGCTTCAGGGACTACCACACCTTCAAGAATTATTGAGTGTCGCCCCCTGCCCTGCCCTGCCCTGGACTCGCCCCGTGCCCTGCCCTGGACTCGCCCCCTGCCCTGCCCTGCCCTGGACTCGCCCCCTGCCCTGCCCTGCCCTGGACTCGCGCCCTACCTTACCTGATCTGACCTAATTGATCATGCTACCTCATTATGTAACATATATATTATATAATGTATAAGTTCCAAAGATGTCCCTGTGATATAGCTTTTACATTATATAATTGTATGTTTCATTATTTAGTTTATAAGTTTCAAAGATTTACATGTAATATGCCTTCTTTTTTTAGTATATCAATATATATGTTTGTTATTAGCCTAAGTAATGTGTATATAATTATGTTCTTACCTCAAATGAATTGTACAAAAATAAATGTTTCAATAAATCCTGTCAAACCTACTAAGATAATAAAAAAAAATAAAAATAAAAAAAATAAAAAAAATGTCATTGTATTCTTACAATATGATATATTCTATGAATATTTCATATTGTTTGAATACAATGGCATGATCTTGTAAAAAAAAATTATCAAAAATTTTCTAGACAGTATAAAACCTTACCCATAACCCCCTCCTGGATTCGATCCCACTACCCTACCACACTTTGAGTTTTCCAGTCCGCGACCTTACCAACCATGCCACAGGAGCTCATACCAAATATCACTCAAAACTCTGTGTTTACAATCGAAATGACAATATACAAAAAAAAATGAATTATCCCACCAATTTACGTTTGTAAATTGATGGGATTATCAATTATATCATGCAAAGGTTTATAAAAGTTTGTCTCTGTCAAGAATTAGTAATTATATAACTTTATTCTGTCAAAAATTGCCCAAACACTCAGCAAAATTGCCCCTCTCAGTGTGACTCCACTCATTTTCACACGGTCAAGCAGTCACGGCGTCACCCTTGCCGCTCCTTGATGCTCCACACACAGCAGCTCTGTCTGGGAACAAAATTTGTAGAAATACAATAATCCATAAAATACTCTTCACAAATACATTTGTATTGTATAATATTGTAAATAAAAATGAATAATAACTGTGTGGGTGCCGAAAATTGCTCAACCAGCTTTCTTATGTCTTGCCTACGCGCGTATATTGGATTATACATAGTCATGACTGTCATACAAATACTTGCAGTAGGTCTCGAATATACATTTAGATTGCATGTTACTTGGAAATAAATAAATATAAGTTTCTCTGGTGGCAATCTACCCTTTCGCAAGTGTAAGGAGACACCAGTCTATATTTAGCTCTCTATCACAAAAGGCAATCTGCCTGTGTTTACTGACCACCCTCGTTGCTGGTCTATAATATAGTACTTTATTTACAGTCAATGGCCTACATGTTTCTGTGATACTTCACATGTGTCTAAAATGCAATGTCTGCTTGCATAAAAATGCAATTCTGAAGTCCATTTATACGTACGACATACGCATGTCTCAGTTTCTCTCTCTCTCTCTCTCTCTCTCCATTCCTGACTCATGTTATTGTAGACCTCTTGGTGGCAACGAACACCAGACACCTGGTAGACATAAGGTTCAAAATACCAAGACATCCATACGCCTCGGGCGCCTCCACAATTATCACAAAGCTGGCTATCTATCTAGAGATCTCCCTGCCTGCCTTCCCTCTCTCCACGACTCACTCACTCCCTGCATGCCTCCCTCCCACCCACCCACCCACCCTTTCAGGCTTCCGTCTGCTAGAAACTCATTGATAATGTGCGTAAATATCGCATGAATTGGTCTATATGCGGTATATATTTTGATATATGGCACGTCTACATACGTACAAGTCTGTATTATAGCATGACAGTGCTCTAAGTACAAGATATAAGTGATATTTATGGCATAACACACCCTCTCCCCCTTTCATTCCCAGCACAACTCACTCACACCTTGGTTCACGCATAGAAACTCATTGATAATGTGCGTAAATATCGCACGAATTGGTCTATATGCGGTATATATTTTGATATATGGCACGTCTACATACGTACAAGTCTGTATTATAGCATGACAGTGCTCTAAGTACAAGATATAAGTGATATGTATGGCGTAAACCACACTCAGCTCATAAATTTCCGCCAAACCTCCAACACATCTTCATTCCCGCCTAAAAATTATCTTATAATTCCCTTATATATTGCAATTTTTGGTCACTATGAGGCATATTCATTGTTATATGGGTGGCCTACACACATATACATACTCTACATAGCCTAAAAGGGCTCAAAAAAGGAGATATACGTGATAATACGCGGTAACCCACCCCCTCCTCCCTCTCCTTCTATCCCCTGGGCGCGTGAAAATTCGGCAGGGAAATCTCGCCGCTCGATGACAATCTAGCCGCGCGGTGCCATTCGCTCCACATTTTTCAACTACGGACCGTTCCCCCACCCCCCCCCCAGACATTTTTGGGGGGGTCAAATATATATGGGCTGATGCACGCAAACATTCCCTACACGATGATGTACTTTTTATCGAAATTGGCAATGGGTCCCAAAATCATCATAGGTGCGCACAGTCTTACCCTTTAGAAAAAACCCTGTGCGCACGTCTTAGGTTAAACACCCTGAAGTTTGTTTCCATTTGACTGACCAAGTAGAGGCTGTGACTCCAGTCCAACGCCGTACCTTAGCATTACAACATCTTGATAGTCATGTTCCAGCTGCCTTCATCTACACTGATGGTTCGAAGGTTCCGGATGCCGTAGGTAGTGCAGCGGTTTCTGACCATGGTATCCATCAAAGCTCCCTACATCCTTGTTCCACCGTTTTCACTGCAGAGTTGTGGGCTATTCATGGTGCCCTGACCCTCATCTCTGCACTTCCAAACAATCCTCCTCACGTAGTTATCTGCAGTGACTCAAAAAGTGTGTTGCAAGCATTGGGAGAGTACGCCCCACGTGACCCATTGATCATCGATGTTATCCTGAAAATCCACGAATTAAAATGCAGCTCTCGATCCATCACCCTCTGTTGGATCCCCGCCCATGTAGGCATTGCGGGAAATGAACGTGCTGACGCCCTTGCTAAACAGGCCTGTCTAGGTGCTCCGGCATCCACTGTCCTCAGATCGAATGACCTAATTCCTGTAGTTCGACGGCATATTCATGATAAGTGGCGCTCAGAATGGAGGGATCAACCTTTGGGAGGTCACCTTCGTTCCATCAAAGACGACATTCACATGTGGCCCTCTTCACTCAGCCCCTGTCGCGCTGACCAAACCCTCTTAACTCGATTACGCATAGGACACACGAGACTCACTCATGGATATCTAATGACCACTCCCCGTAGTCCTCCGCCAGAATGTCACCATTGTCGCACAGCTCTTACTATCCCTCACATTTTATGCGTTTGTCCCATGTACGCCCCTGAAAGACGTCGCTTCTTGCGACACACCTCTTTAACCCTTGTCTAGTGGGGTGTTTTGGGCTCATTTGGGCATATTCAGGCCCTCCTGCATGATAAATCAAGCATCTGCATGAACAAAAAAATAATTAGCAAAAAAACTAGACACTAAAAGCTTCAAAATGAGACCAGAACGAGCTTCGTAGCACTCGTGGTTCTCTTGCAGTGGTGCCACGAACATGGAAGTTTAGCATATATCGGTATATTTTTCCCAGCTATGCTCACTACTGGCTACACTGCCGGCCTCTCGAGAACACAGGGAACATGAGTTAATGGGCGGCGGTAAGCCCTGGGAGTCGGCTGTTTGGCCCGCTGCGCTTCCGGCCATTTGCACTCGATTTTAACCCTTTAAAAGCCTTAATAATGCTTCCTTGCTGCAAATTGGTGCATGACTTAAGTCGAGCACCGCTCTTTAAGGGTTAAAAGACATCCTTTCTGACTCAGATTCATTCTCGTTCATAGCCATCCGCCATTTCTTAGCAGCTCTTAATCTCTACGATGAAATCTGACCAGTGACCTATATGACTTGTGTTATGCCCTGTTTTTCTACAGGTTTAACTTGGGTAATGTGAGTTCTAATTGACTGGGTATATAAGGCTGCATGCACAATACAAGATATGAGGAATAGAGAACACAAAGAAACACATGGTAGCAAGTTACATGATCACGTTTATTGATATACCACTGCAGAATACTTGTGTAAGACAATATAATAGAATCGAACAACACTAGCATAAGTGGATCTGGATGGAGCCTAGTCTCCCACTTCCAACGTTCAGGTATTAATCTTCTGATCACTGGCTTTGATTTAACAGGTTTATATACCGAAGACCATCAATGTTACTTATAGAATCATATTCACTGTTAGATTTCTTACTGGTAGCTCTGGTGCACAAGTAGTAGTTCACAGACTAGATTAGACACGCGTATTTTAGAGCACGGGAATTCTAGTAACCTCAGGGGGTACTGATCTAAGTTTTCTATTCTTGTCTCAGAAATACATAGAACGCAAATCAGTGGGCGAACCTTCAGATATTACTAGGGTTTCCTTCTAGGTAATAATATCTGGGCATATGGTTGATTACGAGAGTTAGTATCGCCTGTTAAATAATGAACACTGATACGCTTAGCACTTCCTAATTGAATGGTTATATGAATTATACTGGGGCAAAGAGATAGCCACTTCGTAGAAATATTAATTAGTGAATCTCTAAACAGCACAGTAATATGTAGTACTGCTAAAGGGAATCTTAGGTAGCATCTGATGGGTCTGGTCCTGGTTATCTTGCGTCCATGATGTTGGGGGCTAACGACTGGTTCCGCGGCCGTCCAGGGGGCCCATATGTGTGAAGTTCTTAAATACGTGGGCAGGTCCTTCTATCCAAATCTGCCACGGAGTCTGCCGGCTCTGGGATCTCACTCCGGAACAACACAAGGGCAGAGCTAGAAGTTAACTGCAGGGTAGTGACCCCTGGTTGGTGTCTAGCTTTCAACTGATTTGACTGGGGGCGGGAGTTAGATTTATAGGCTCGGTTCTGGACCCTGTAGACAGTAGGGATCTCGAGTCTTATGGACTTAATTGAGCTCTCAATAGATATGGGGACTAGGTAAGATGGTATTTACTGTTGTGGCACAGGGCTATAGGAAGCCTTTATATTTTCATATAACTGAGCCTTAGTAAGAGGTACTATTTTGGCTATACTGGAAGTATTTAGGGGAGAGAGACTGGATCTACTTTGCGAGGAGGATGGGGACAGCTGTGATAGGAGCGTCTCTCTAGATTGTTCAATCTTCATTCTATGGTATAGCTGAGGTGCTAATTTAGTGATCAGAGCATGCAAGAAAGGTAAATGGTTTATTGTGAGTTAATAGAGGTTAGTAAAGGTGTTAGTCATGCATGGTTAGTTCATTGATAGGAAGAATTCCTGTGCTACCTGGCAATGACTCGGAAGTCAAAACAGGGGCCAGGTATACCTCCGCGGGGGTGGGGGTCTCCCTCCTCGGGTGGGCAAAAAGGGGGAGCTGGGCGCCCTCTCTCTGTGATAGTCGTCCGGCGGCTGTGGCTAGGGGCTTGCCATATCACCAGTGTTTGTAATAACCCTCTGTGTATGAGACAGATGTGGGTGTCCTTAATACCAAAACCGAAGGTGCCTTAGCTAGCTGGTTTTACTCGGCTGGTTGTTAATTGTAGGGTTTGCTGGATGTGGTGGAGACTGGGTTGCTAACTCTGCCACATTTATCTGGAAGTATGGCAATAGAAGTTAGTTACTGGCGGGGCGGCTAGCCTCGCACCGACGACCATTGGGTGCAGGGTTGTGAATGGGTTGTAAGAGAATAGATGGCATGCAAGGGGCTAGTAAAGTTCTAATGTTGTTCTGGCCTACTAAGTGAAGGTAGGCTGGATAGGAGTATATATATAAAAGGTTGGAGAGCGTTAGCAACGGACAATTCAAGGATCTTCAAGAGGTATGAGAGAGAGGCTAGGTCGGACAAGAGTAGAGAAGCGCGGGTGTCTTAATGAGAGGGGGGGGAGAGTTCAAGGGTTACAGGGAAATTTTGCCCCTAAGGTCCCTGGGCGTGGGGGTGGCATTAGGCTACAATTGATATGGAAGTTTGAAAAGGCAGTAGAATACGTTAGCCAAATGCTACCGGGGAATGCAACTATGGGAAGGAATATGAGGCTGGAAAAGATAGAGTTATGTGATCAGTCCGAGGGGTTATGGATACTATTAGTTGGCCCTGGGAACTGCGTTTTCTATTAAATATAAATATACCAACAACAGCGGCAGTTCGTAGGGGTACTTAGTTATTGTTTCGGGGTACTTATGACAGATACTGGTAACCAGGTTATCTTATACAATCTCTGGTTGGGGTAAGAGGTGCATGACACGAAGTAAATTGGCGTAGTGTGGACTGTGGATACGAAGGAGGCAAGTGGAAGACGTATGACAATTGTGGGAAAGTAAATGGAAAAAGGTGAACACAATGGCGGATAAAAATACTTAACCTAAGGATTGAATACATAGATTTATGGGGCGATGGGTCTTCAGAAGCTTAGTCTGGCAAGACAAGATGTTAGGGAATGTTAATATTAATACTTAAACTAAGGATTGCATACATCGATGAACGATGACATTATAGTCGTCGTCCTAATAAGGTGATGAAACCTGGTTGATCTGTACTTGGCACAATACGACACAAGGACAGTGCCGCTATGTCGTATCAATGCTGGTGGCAGTTAATATTATAGACTTAGTTACTAGAGGAACAATGCAAGGGGCGACTGAGCACGGGTTACATATATCTATACTCGTCATGGGAAATGATATACGAGGTCTAGGGACAAGCGTGGGTGTTTTAACTTCTAAGATATATAACATCTACTTCTCGGATGTAAGAACATACATAGATATAATTATGGCTGTCTGATGTGTTGGCATTGGCTCAACGTCGGGACAGGGCATGGGTGTTTTTAATATTAATGTATATTCCTGTTCATCATCTTTGTAGTTAGGAGTGTAGGACACGAGGGGGTTAGTGTACGTGAGGTGTGGAAAATGGTCAGTTTAGAAAAGGTAAATGGGTGCAGCCTGGAGCTGCTTAGCCCTGCGGGCTTGGGCCTGTCTGAAATGGCTGGCTCGGTCAGCTGGTCCTTTCGTTCTGTGGACCTTTCCTTTGGGTGTTTCTGTGTGGTGTTCGTTCGTGGCTTCTGTGGTGGGCTTCTCGTTCTGGGGCATTTTAACTTGACTTACTATCCCCCCGCCGACCGCTAGCCTTATGAGGGCCTCGGCCCAGAGGGCTAGTTTAAATTAAACACGTCTTCAACAACAACAACCTTGTCATTGTATTGTATATTATAATTTAGGAGTAAAGTTGGTTGGTGGAGAGAACCTAATAATAGTGATGACAGTAGATCTACGATGGTGATGGTGATAGTTGTAATGATAGTAGTAGTGATAATGGTGATTGTGATGTTGATAGCCGAGTGATTGAGATGACGGTGATAGTACATATGGATGATGATAGTATGATGGTGATAGTTGTGATGATGGTGATTGTGATAAGGTTGATGGTACTAATCATGATGGTGATAGTACAATAATATATATTATATAACGTCATGTGACAGGCCTTGCTGACGGCCGTAGTATGCACCCATTTGCAATGCTCTTGTTTTACTATTGCTACTGGAGATGACCATGGACTGATTGAGAGTGTAATGAAACCAGCTGCAAGCATTTCTTCTACTTGTCAGTCTTCTTCCTGCCTTTGGAATGGGTTTTATCGTAGTGAGGGTTGTCGGATTAGAGGGCCCATTGTGTTAGGTAACAGAGTTGTAGATAATATACAATACAATGACAAGGTGAGTTATACAAGTAGTACAAGACAACGTTTTATTCACACAAATAATATCTCACAATTTAAGGTAAGTATGGTAATAAATCTTTCCATTAGTTAACAAATTCTTAGACTCTTGCAAGCATTTATATTTCGTAAAACAATATTATTACTATCAAGTTTATCAACTTACACAATTATATAGGCTATCATGGAAATGGTTTCACAATTATGTTGAAGTACACAATTGATCTTGGTTTGCCCGCGCGTCTTGACTTCCCAAATTGACTAATTCCTTGAATGTGACGATAGTGTGTTATGTGTGCGATTAGTTTGCTTGGAAAACAGATTAACTTGCTCATGTAGTAATGTACACCCTATGTGGTGGATTGTGTTCTTTTATTTCATAAATTTTATTTTAGGAAGCATTGTTTCCACATAGCGATTTGTATTAGTTATTTTGCCTTTATATTGTCTTTATCCGAGTTTTGGTGTGTTTAGTTTGCAAGTTTTACATTTTAATTACAGTAAAACCTTGCCCATCCAGACTAATTGGGGGAGAACCCTGTCTGGATCTGCCGAAAGTCCGGACATATATTCAGCCATTCAGACAAATTTGGATGGCTGAAACATGAGTCTGGATATCTAACTTAAACAATCAGATTTAGGTTTCAGCCATCCAGACAAATCCGGATGGCTGAAACATGAGTCTGGATATCTAACTTAAACAACCAGACTTAGGTTTCAGCCATTCAGACAAATCCGGATGGCTGACATACAAGTCTGGATATCTAACACTGGAAGTAAATAATATGTGTGGAAACCTGTATTCGTCTCGTTCGTTTCCGGATTGACTTGTATTTTCCCAAAGCCATCCAGACAAGTCTGGTTGGCTGAAACATGAGTCTGGATCGAAATGCCTGTCTGGATCTCTTGGGTTTCCGGATCTGAGAGCACCGGATGGGAGGGGTTTTACTGTATAAAAGATACGTTTTCCTTCTATTACCTGGTTTTCTATGTTTCGGCTGTGTAGGAGAGGTAACTTTATAAAAAATCACTTAACATATTTTCAAGTCTGGTGTTGGATTTTCTCAGCTAGATCCAGCTATTAAATATATTAAGTTATGTTGACACCAGAATGTCCAGCTATAACAATAAGAGTATTAAATAGGGGATAACAAGGATGAGTCGTGTGTTGTGTTTTCCTAGAGGGATGTAACGTTAACACAAATTAAGTAGGCCTACTTACCGACTACTGCAGTCAGTTATGGTCACCACACATCATTGCTGACATACAGTCTCTGGAATCGATCCAACGAGCCTTCACAAGAAATATTGCTGAAGTCCAGAACGACAACTAATGAGAGAGGTTGAAAAAACTTGGCCTATATTCTCAGCAGAGGAGAAGGGAGAGGTACACTGCTATCTATATCTGGAAGATCCTAGAAAAGATGGTACTGAACCCTTCTGATTCAAGTTTACAACCGACCTTGAACATGCGAACGGGGCGTAAATGCAGCCAAAAGACCATCCCCTCACAAGCTCCAAGTAGCATCAAGACTTTAATATCGTCCAGCTTCTCTAACAAGGGCCCCAGGATATTCAACAGTCTACCAAAACCCTTGCGAGACATCTCCAACTGTCCTACAAGTAAGTTTAAGTGGAGACTAGACTATAGGTTTGAGTCCCGAAGGGAAGAAGGAAAACCTAATATTTAGTAGTGGCCCCGGAATCATTGACAATGCTGCGCCTTAACGTAGGTAATGGCCAATCTTTGAACTCAAGCTTGTCTTTCAAACTTCCCGCCCGGGAGAGAACAAAATACGATTGCCATACATCGTGAGCGAAACGCTCTTAAAAAAACACTGACGGACTCGTCCTTATGATGTGGGTACCACTACTAGAAAAACTAGTAAAAAATAATAAAAAAATAAATAAATAAATAAACTTTGATCTTAGCATTGCGCTTCTCATACGTCTGCTGTTTGTGTATGCTCCGCCTCACTCATCGAAGCGCTAGCTCGCCCTTAATCTGACATATCAAGACTCTCAAAATAAGCAGATGAATGGGAAGGGGATGGAAGGGAGAGCCAAAATCGTCAATGATTCCGGGGCCACTACTAAATATTAGGTTTTCCTTCTTCCCTTCGGGACTCAAACCTTTAATTTATTAGTGGCCCCTTCATCATTGACGAAGCGCTTGATATCTCAAGACTGGAGGGGGACATTCATCATGAACATCAAAAACCACTTAATAAATTACGGAGGTCCAACGGTACACTTACTAAAAAGATCAGTTTAATAAAAAGAATAAAGTATTGTACAGGCGGCGTTCCTTAAAGGTAGCCTGCGGTGTTGTCACCTTTACGTTTGATAGAACAGTTGGTGAAACACATAAACTATACAAATAGCCTATACTACAAAAACTAAAATAAATCAGTTGTCAATGCTGATAACAAGTTGGCCTATATATCTATGGCCTCAGGTACTATATTACAAAATATTTGTACTCTCTCTTTTAATCTTAATCCTTAAGATTAATGAGTATATATAGTGAACTCTATTGCATCCATAAAGTAAAAAAATCTTTTTTTCATGACTAGACTTGTTTGAGTCTAAGGAATGGGTTATCACATGACCTTTCATTCTCGTCATATCTTGTATCACCTAAGAGTCAGGTCAGAGTCCTTAGCTAGGATACTCCTCCCCCCCTTTTTCCTTTACAAAAATAGCTTAAAACGAGACTCTCTGCCTTAATGCTATACATGTACGAGAAGGTTTCATGCGATTCACGGATAGGTAACGTGTTAAGAAAGTATGATTAGATGACCATGTCATCGAGTTAGTAAATGTGTAGGAATCTGCCTGATGCAGCCCACTACCGAATATAGTGTGACCTAGCCAAAACGCCCGGATTACTCTCTCTGATTATTTCTACTAATAACTCGGCTAGCCGGCGTTTATTGGGAGGCGTTTACCTGTCCCCAAAACCCAGAGGGACCCCGCCTGTGCCGGCCGAGAGTCCCGCATAAATTACATGAGTGATTGCACCAGGTAAAGTAAATGGTGCTGATCTCCCAGTTTCAGAGCAGGAACTTCAAACTCCGTAAAATATGATTACTGTGTTCATACGTTTAGATGAAATTAGGAGCAGGAGCAATATGTACACTCATGTTACGCCTCGAAAATCTTAAGCAAGATGGCTCCAAACTCATTGCCGCCAACTCAGACACCCTGTCACCCATAGCTAATGCCATTAGGAAAATGGCTTTCGTAAGTCGTCACTCGAAAGGAGGATCATGATGATATTTACAGGAGTGAAACATTTCAAGGGCTAGATCGAGAGACCAGGTGGGTGCGAGTTGACGAGGAGGAGGGCGAAACCGGATGCAAGACCGCATGAACCCCTTCTCCTTCACCTCTGGCAGGGACAAATCAGTTAATTCGAAAAAGGTGTCCGAATTGCTGTGAGGCGATTCCTTAATGTGACAACTGACAACTTTTTGTATTTTCAATAGGTAATTTAAACAATTAAACACCAGAGCCCCCGAGGACTGCAGTTGGTCAGTTTCTATGATCCAGGTAGTGAATGACTGCTAATAAGATTGGTACTGTTTGTGTTGATAGAGCATACTGAGTAATCATGTAAAGTCAGTGAAAATAGGTTAGCCTAAACAGACCTCGGATGCGGAAATACCCTGAGCCGAACAGGCCAAGTGGGATATCTATTGGTCTAACTGGTAAGGTGCCTGCCTCACACCCAAGGGTCGAGAGTTCGTGCCCCCTCCAGGACATGATATTTTCGTGAGGCTATTTCCGCATTTAACGAAGTTTAGGTGTGTTGGTAAAATTGTTCAGATGGTTGAGAGTAAGATCGGAGCTCCATAAATCCTCTTTCGGGTATGGTGTAAAAACCGATCCCCACAGGACAAGGAAGGGGAGAGGAGAGACCAGGGAGTGTATGTGAGACGCGCTTGGGTTGGGGTTGTGGAAGTTGCCAGCCGCCCAAGCGAGTTGCCAACTGGGCAGTTTGTAGGTGCGTGTATGCACCGCTCAGTGAAGTTGACTCACCATTCCCGTTCATCTCTCTAACAGACTCTCGGTCGATTCGGCTCAAGCTTGTTCCTCTCTGTTCGTTCCTCTCTGTTCGGAGCTTTCGCTTCCCGGAAGGTGAAGTAGTGTAAAGTCAGTGAAAATAGGTTAGCCTAAACAGACCTCGGATGCGGAAATACCCTGAGCCGAACAGGCCAAGTGGGATATCTCTATTGGTCTAACTGGTAAGGTGTCTGCCTCACACCCAAGGGTCGAGAGCTCATGCCCCCTCCAGGGCATGATATTTTCGTGAGGCTATTTCCGCATTTAACGAAGTTTAGGTGTGTTGGTAAAATTGTTCAGATGGTTGAGAGTAAGATCGGAGCTCCATAAATCCTCTTTCGGGTATGGTGTAAAAACCGATCCCCACAATCAACTTGTGAGTCACGGTTCCCCAAACTGGCCTAGCCGCTTGACCTTCTGAATAATAAGGCAAAAGTCAGCGAGGTCTGGAGGTCGAAGTGGAAGTACGAGATCGGGAGCGACACCGGGTTCTCGCAACACGTCTTTTAATTGATCGTACCAAACTTGAGCCGGCCACAGCGGCGAGATCACCGAGACCATGCCTCGATAACCCCGTAGTTTGTGAACTACTTTGCAAATTAAGGATGCTTCTGGAGGTGGAAATAGCTAAATGGAGCTCTCCATTTGTTCCACTCTACCAGAAATGTGTCTGGACCCCCCTTTCCCCGCCGGAGTCTTACTCCGAGGTGTGAGAGGTTGAGGCAGCCTGTGGTTGGCCTCTGACGCTAACAAATCCATTTGCGGATGGTAGGATTCGGCAAACATCTCTTGAAAGATGGTTTACTCAAGAGCCCTTTCTACTAAAGTGCTCTGTCTCCTAGACAGAGCGTCTGCCCAGACGTTCGCCACGCCTGGCAGATACGTTGCATGAAGATAATTCTCCAGCCTCGCGACTAGTCGAAAGATCTTTTCCGACAACCCTTGTAACACTTGAGATCTCACTGACCCTTGCTTCTGACTGCATGTCACTGCAGTCAGATAGTCCATTCTGAAGGCTAGGGACTTTCCTGCTTGGCTTATGCCGTGCTCCTGTAAAAAGAATAGTGGGACCAGCAACTCCTTGGCATTGATATTAAGATGATTGATTTGGACCATAGATCCTGACCCTGACCTAGGTTTGACTGGTATCCCCATCCCAGGGTACCTGACGTGTCTGTATGTATCCAGACCGTCGGAGGTGGAGCTGTCCAGGTCAAGGAGGAGTGTAATCCCCTGGCTTCGCCCAAGCCGCCAGGAGGTTGTGGATTAAGGTTGGAATTTTTGTCAGTGTTTCTGCTGGTAACAGCAGAAAGTACCTGTTTCCTTCCAAAATAATTTGTTTTACCTTCAGACGTCCTAACAGAACCGTCATGTTGGAGGTGGATCATTTTGGATTGTGCTACCATTAACCAATTGTTTAGGTACCAGAACACCATGATCCCTTGTATGAGTAATGGCAGCAAAGCCTGTCGGACTAATTTTGTAAAAAGTCGAGGTGCTAGATTTTAATCCAAAGAGCATACTTTGAAAGACAAACGTTTGATCCCCGTTACGCAAAGTTAGATACCTTTGAAAAACGTTTGTGGATTGGGACCTGCCAAGAGGCTTCTGTTAGATCAATGGAAAACAGCCAGCCCTGCGGCGGGAGTGTCAATCTGATCTGATTCACAGTCAGCATCCCGAACGACTGATTGTGAATATGGATGTTGAGAAAAGAGAGGTCGCTCACCGGCCTCATCTAAACACTTTCCCGTTTTTTGGCACCAGGAACAACCGGGATGTGAACATGGGCTGTGACAGAGGACTGGGAATAATAATCTGCTTTTTGGGCCATCTCTTTGACGGTGGATCCCACCTTCAATAACAACAAGATTGAAGTCTGTGGGGATACATAAAACGGGGTCGCCGAGACCACCGCCAGGAGAGGTTTTTGCTGACGACTGTTCTTGCCCATGTCCACCGGGGCCACGCCCGATGACAATCTCGGAAGTTGCCAGTCGCATGACTGGTGATGTCCGGCAGTACTACTCTTGTTTCCAACTCACCTTGCTTAGGCACTGGGAGTGAGAGAGCCTTGTGGTGTCTCAGTTTATTAAAGAGGAGGGTTGTGACTCTAATGTCGGAAAGGGGGTGATGAGAGGCCTTGCTACCATCACTATTGGATTTACTCTTAGACTGACCCCTAAACCAACCCCCTCTGCCCTTGGATCGGCCTTGTCCACTAGACGTCCCGCCACTCTCAGGGGCTGTGTAAGTCTTTGATGACTGAAATGACTGGGATTGACCACGAAAGGAACTCTTAGAATTATATATAGAATTTAACCTACTGCCCACTCTTCAACTTAGAATTAGTGGCAGGTTGTGAGTCCAGAAGTAAATCGACAATGCGCCAGGCATCGCCTGAGGCTAGGTTTTTGGAGAAAACATCTGATAAAATCTGTCGTCCACCTATCTCTGCAGGGCGTCTGCTAACCAAGTACCCCCTCAGGTCTTTACGGACCCGTACCGCCTCAAAGAGAGCAGCTGGATGTCGCGGAGAGACTGAATGGAGTTTTGGAGAAGAAGGCGTCTAGTCAGAGAAAGAGCCTTCTGGGTATTGACGTCCTTTACTGACTCAGACGTCCTGGCCAGAGAGGCCGCAAGTTGGCGGCTGAGTAAGCATTGGGACGCCAGTCTCCAGGCTTTCTGCCTCATCTTGTAGTCTTTATCGATCTGAACCTGTGTCATAGGACAAAAAGGTTCAGGTAACTGGCATAAAGAAAGTTTAGAGGCCCCCCAAAATAAAACTTATATGGAGGTATCCCTACCGCCTTGCCAACCGGCATTTGAAAACCAATGATGGTCTTCTTGCGGAAGCAGATGACTACTTTTGTTTGTTATTGTGCTGGTAAACAGCTGGGCCTCTTGTCTCCTTGCAACCCTCGGCCCTGACTCCCCCCCTTTGCATCTGAAATTGTGAAGACCCCGCAGGGTCCCTGAAGGTTATCGCATTTAATTCTGGGGTCAAGCCCTGTAACAGCATTAAATCGTTAAACCCATCTAACTTAGTCCAGTCGGAAAAATAAATTTCCGGCGGAAGCGAGAGGCAAGGCAGGAGATAGCATGGACACACAATAGTCAGGATAAAAAATGTAGGAAAGGCCCTGATGACAACATCAAGTACCTCTCCAGATTGGTTCTTGGCCCTTCATTGCTTAACCTCATTTGCCTCGATAACTCAATGTTTCAGAACAGGGGACTCACCCGTGACTGTGGGTTGTGTGACCTCGGGGCGTAAAGGCTTGAAGTGGCATAAGGCCCTTTTTACTAGGGATGGATTTATTAAGAGGGGGAGGAAGCAAATCCGAGAACAACTGCAGATTGGACGGCAAGAATGTCGTAGCCCCCAAAGTGGAAGGGACAGGAGTGACAGTAGATAGAGGTAAAGTTAAATATATCAACCTGAGTTGAACAAGTATGTACCCTAGGGGTCGCACCCCCGGAGCTATTGGTACTGGAACTGATACCTGTCGCTCACCTTTAACCTGTCTCATGAGATCAAATAACTCCTATAATGGATCCCTCGCTACAAAAACCCCACTTGTTTGGTCTGACTGGGATGCGGGCTATGACATTTCTGAGCCCTGCGTTCCCGAATGCTGTGAAGATGGACGTTGGCCAGACGCCATTTCTTTGGCGTGTACACCTTGGTGGTGTAAAGTAGATCCCGGTGACCGGGTCAGGGGGGTGGGGGCCGGTAAAGCCTTCAACTAAGACTCTTCGACCCGGGCAGCGGAATCTTGTGTTCTTGTTTGTGAGTCGTCGAAAACTTCGAACTCAGAAAGGTCTCGAAAGTTCAGATCCGGTACGTCATACTCGGAAGGGTCTTGAACTGAGGCGTGCTGGGTAGAAGAGCTCATGCTCCTGCCGGCTAGAACACATGCTGCTGCCCTTTTTCTTTCCCAATATCGGCAAGGCCATGGGTGCGGGTTGTGAGGAATGGTAAACTGGTGAATTGGCCTGAGACATGACTAGATGTGTCTCTGAGTGCCTCCCTGCCTGATGAAGACTGTTTTGACCGGTTTATGTGGAGGCTGCGCCACCGTCTTCAACGAGGAGGAGGACGTCCTAGACCGACTCTTCTTGGATTTGTCATCACCTGCAGAAAGTGCGGCGGCAAATCAGAGCGAGACCTCTTAGCCGCTTGTTCAACAGAAGGCGACTTGGGTCTATTGTCTAGGTAAGCGGGACCTGTCCTGCCGGCTAGACCACCGAGGTGCGTCCGGCGGATCTGAGGTCCTAGGTTGCTTGGGTTGGCGGAAGGAACCCGTTTATTTGGGTTTTTTTTTGGAGGTGTTGGACTTTCCCAGATAAGTCCTCACCTCTGAAAATTTTGGTTCGTTTTTCCGGCGGCTTTCTCAGCAGAGCCGGCGTTTTCTCGTCTCAGACGATAAGAAACCAACCAAATGTCCCGGCGTGGTGTGCTGAACCACGAACCTTCCGGCGGAATATGCTAAATTCTTAAGGGAGTCAACTCGGCCCGCCGAGTCAACTCGCCCTGACCGATAGCCTCACGCAGTAACTTCTCTCGCCCGGCGTAACAGTCAAGTGAGCTTAACCATGACTCAAGTCATGAAGCGAGTTAACTATCTATCTAGTGCAAATAGTCAATGATAGTAAAACGCTTAGGGTCGATTGGGCCAGTGACACTTTGTCACAGGTAAGCAGTTCATAATGTATGATAAAAGAAAGACCCGGGGTCTTTCTACCAGGTCCAGCGGAAGGTTACAGTAGCAGTGGCTATAACTAATATTCCGGCGGACTTGAGGTAGGATGTGTTAACACCTCTCAGGTTATCCTTATGAGCATTGATTCCTGGAAATTTTCTATTTCCAGAGTCTCAACACTTCAGTAGTAGCGGTCCCGGCAGCAGAGGAGTAGCCGCTTCCGGCAGGGGGGGGGGGGGGGTCCCTAGCTCCATCATGCCTCGCTTTGACCTTTGCGCTACGCCTACCTGCTCTCTATTACCAGTTTTTGCCCACAATTTGTGTATAAAATGTGTAAAGTGTCTTGATCGCTCAAGGGGACTATGGGTGTCTAAACGGTGTTCCGTGTGTTCTGAGTTACGAGCGGCGGTGTTTGATAAGAGAGATTTGTCTTGCTTAACAGCCTTGAAGGAGATCACGTCAATTTTTTACGTTTATGCGAAAGACACTGCTCATAAAGCTCTCCATTGTGATGACGAGGACCTCTGGGAGTACCTCGTCATTGAATCTCCATTAGTTAAGTCAGCTCCGGCCAAGTCAACCAAACCTAAAATTAAATCGAAAGTACTTTCCAAGCAGGTAGTAACGAGTAGTGAAAATGACAGTGCCGAGCTGCCCCCCCCCCCGACCGGTCCAAATGTAGACGGTCGCCTTCGCCGAAGCGCAAATCTAGATCGCGTTCTAGATCTCCTAGGAAACAGTCCCGACATTCTTCCGTCGAGTCTTCGAGGTCGACAAAACGCCGGAAGGAGGGCTTCTTCAACGCCGTCCACTTCAAGTCATTTAAGTGCCCGTACGGTTATTTCACAACCGCTTCCGCAGCCCTTGCCGGGGTCGCGGCCACCTCCCTCCACTCCTACCTCTTTAACGTCTAACATCCAATCTGGCGGCTCAGAGGTAGGGGCGGAGGGGATGGAGTCTAGTCCCAGGGATGAACAATCTTTGAGTGAGCCGCAAGAGTTTACATTCGCCATTCCTAAGCTAAGTTATGTGCCACGTAAAGGTCCCCCGGTTAACAGAGTGTTAGCGGATCAGTATAGGGGTTCTCCGTCTTGCTCACCTCCTCCGACCTCCGAGCTGTCAACACCTCGCAGCTGCTCTCCGATAATGAGTTACCTTGTGTGAAGTTGATAGGAGTGTCTAAGTGTTGTCCCGGAAATTTATATGTGCATTTCAATAAGTAATTAGGTGTTTTATGAGCAATTCAGATGTAATTGGATATTCCAAGTAATTGAAAATATGGATTAAGTAAAACAGTTCCTGGAGTGAGATGGGATAGTGGGGCGATTGTTTTTTTAGGCTGGCAGACGACCTCGCGATGGCGGGAAGGCGTGAAAGCCTAGCTGGGGATGAGGAGGAATATGAATTTGAAGGCTTTATCACCGAGGACAAGGATGATCAGTTGGCAAGTATGAAAAAACAATTAATGGGTCTTGTGAGATGGAGGGGAGTGATGGAAAATTGGAGGAAGGAGTTAGGGGCTAAAGTAGAAGTTTTGTCCGATATGTGTGGCGTTACTAGCGGGGTGGATAGGCCTAGGCCAGTAAGTGACAGCCTAGAGGCAGTGATGGCCAGAGTAGACGAGTTAGCGTCGGAAAATGTGGCACTCAAGGCTCAGCTTAAGGAATATGAGGGCCACCTGAGTGAGGAAGTAAAAGGAATTAGTGAGGTAAAAAATGAGTGGACAAGGGTAGAGAGTGCCACGATGGTAGCCCTTGAAGAAATTGTGAAGGAGCAGAAGGAAGAGAGAGAAAAGGAAAAGAAAGAGTTTGAAAAAAATGTAGTGCAAGTTTTAAATAAGTAAGAGAAGGTAGTGAGAGAGACAATAGATAGAGGTAAGTGTGTAGTAATCTTTGGAGATGTGGAAGAGCACCTGGCAGATATGAAGGTAAGAAAGGAAAGGGATGTTGTGAAAGTCAAGGGGATACTGGATTACTTAGACGAGGGTTATGGATGGGTAAAAGAACTGGAGGAGGTGAGAAGGTTAGGAATATATAAGAAGGGCGAGATGAGACCACTAAGAGTGGAACTAAAGTTTAGATCAACAGCAGAAGCAGTAGCCAATGTGAGCTGGAAATTAAATTCGACAGAGCTGAATCATATAAGGGTAAAAAAGGACCTAAGTGTAGAAGAACGAGAACAGTTAAGGGAACTCCAAGCTAAGGCTGATGAAGAGAATGGAAAGTTGTCTGAAGAGCAAAAGAAGATTTTTTTTTGGAGAATAAGGGAAGGGCAAGTAAGGAAGTGGTACATCAGGAGCCACCAAGAACCGAAAGTAAGAGGAGTGATAGGGAAAGAGACAGAGAGACAAGTACGAAGTCAAAGCAAGGAGACGGAGCGAGAGATAATGCAGGGAGCAGGGGACCGGAGAGAGAGCCAGGATGTGGTGGAGAGGGTGGAACAGAGGGAGAGAGAGGGGGGGAGGAGAATAGAATTAGTGGGGGAGGTGGAACTGGGTCAGGGAAGGGATGGAGGAGGAGGTGAACCTGGTAGGAGGCAGAGAGGGAAGAGAAACAAGGAGGTGGATTCAAATATACTGTGCTACTACACTAATATAGATGGAATAAACAGTAAAAAGGTAGAGTTAGATAATATATTAAGAAAAGATCAACCACAGATAGTCTGTTTGACAGAGACAAAGCTGAACCAGGACTTTGACAGCAACATAGTGTTTAGTGAAGGATATAATATATGGAGAAATGATAGAAAGGGTAAAAGGGGAGGTGGAGTGGCAGTATTAGTTAAGAACCCTATGACAGCAAAGCACGTGGAGTTAAATAATGACAGGGCAGAAATAATGGCAGTTGAACTCAATGATATAGAAGGAAAAAAGCTAGACATAGCAGTAGCTTACATGCCACCAAAGACCAGAGCATGGAGGGAGTTGGAGTATGAGGAGATGGTAGAGGATTATGATTCAGTCGTTGAGAAGATTGCTTTTAAGGAAGAATCGATTGATCTTGGTAGGAGATTTCAACTGTAGTGAGGTTGATTGGGAATCGGGAGATGCAGGGCCAAATCAGAGATCTTGGGGAAGTCGGCTAGTGGAGTTGGTTACGGAAAATGTACTTGCACAACATGTGAAGGAAAATACAAGAATGAGGGGTAATAACGAACCTTCTAAACTCGATCTGATTTTTACAAAAGATCCTCACGAAATTAGTGATATAAACTATCTATGTCCTGTAGGTAAAAGTGATCACCTTTTACTAAAATGGAAGTTGACCTCGAGTAATGCCAATAGATTAGACAATAGCTACATAAATGACAGATTAAATTATAGTAAAGCTGATTATGTATCCTTGAAAAGATATTTAGAGGGAGTAGATTGGGATCTTATTTTGAAGGAACGGGACGTACAAGGTAAATATAGTAGATTCCTCGAAATTTATAGAGTAGGAACCAATCTGTTTGTCCCAAGATATAAAACTGGAAATTTTACTAAGCAGAAAGATTGGTTTAATTTGAAATGCAAAAGAGCTTTGGGTAGGCGTGATGCAGCTTGGGCTAGATTAAGAAGAAGGAACACTGAGAGTAATCGGAATAAATATAAACAGGAGAGGAATAGATATGTTAACATAATTAGGCAAGTTAAAATGAACTATGAGAAGAACATAGTAAATAAATGTGAAAGTGATCCTAGATTATTTTATAAATATAAACAGTAAGTTGAAGGTAAAGAAACAAATTACTAAATTAAGAGTTGATGCTAGGACGTATGAAAATGTATCGGACATGTGCGAGGTAATGAATAACAAATTGGGGTCAGTTTTTACTAGAGAGGAAGGTTTTGACGAACCACAGGCGGGAGTACTGGAGAGTGGTCTTAGTAAGATTGAAATAACTAGAGATGAGCTGTTATCTGCGATGAGAGGACTTGAAGTAAGGAAAGCTATGGGACCGGATGAAGTGTCTGCCTGGGTTTTAAAGGAGTGTGCAGAGCAATTAGTGGAGCCAGTGAGGGACATAATTCAAGCTTCCTTAGATAAAGGACAGGTTCCTGTTGAATGGAAAAGAGCTAATATCATTCCGATATACAAGAATGGAAACCCTGAGGACCCTCTAAACTATAGACCAGTTTCACTTACTAGTATTGTATGCAAGATTTGTGAAAAGCTAATTAGGAAGAGATGGATGAAAATGTTGGAGAGAAAGAAGATAATAACCCCAAAGCAATTTGGATTCAGAGAAGGGACATCTTGTGTTACCAGTTTGCTATGTTATTACAGTAGGGTGATAGATGTACTCCAAGAAAGAGGCGGATGGGTGGACTGCGTCTACTTAGACCTTTCCAAAGCATTCGATAAGGTACCACATAAGAGATTGTTATCTAAGCTTGAGACGCTAGGATGTGTCAGGGGGAGTTTGCTGAAATGGATGGAGAGCTATTTAACAGATAGGGAAATGAGGACCAACATTAGAGGAACTTACTCATCGTGGCGGAAAGTTGAGAGTGGTGTGCCGCAGGGATCTGTGTTGGCACCTCTCATGTTCCTTATGTACGTGAATGACCTGCCGATAGGCATAAACTCTTACATGTCAATGTTTGCAGATGACGTAAAAATTATGAGACAAATAACAAATAAAAGTAGTTGTGAGGAGCTGCAAGGGGATTTAGATAAAATATACGAATGGAGCACCAAGTGGAAAATGAAATTTAATATAAGTAAATGCCATGTGTTAAATATGGGAAGAAGTGTGAATAGACCAAATTGGGAGTACAGGATGGGAGATAATAATTAGCAAGGCCGAAAAAGAAAAAGATTTAGGGTTGATTATACAAGATAATTTGTCGCCAGAGAAACATATTAACAAGCTCTTTAGCGGAATGTATGCAATGGCCGGGAATATGAAAGTTGCTCTGAACTACTTGGATGAGACCATGGTAGCGAAAATTATGAAGAGTATGATTAGACCAAGATTGGAGTATGCAGCAGTGGTGTGGTCCCCGCATCTAAAGAAGCATATTCACAAGTTAGAAAGAATCCAGAGAGCAGTTACTAGATTGGTTCCAAGTCTCAGAGAACTGCCATATGAAGGGAGGCTAGACAAATTAAATCTACCGAGTCTAAAAGAGAGGAGAGAGAGGGGAGACATGATAATGATGTACAAATGTATCCGGGGGCTGGAGAGGCTGGATAGGGAGGATATATTAATTATGGATACAGGAATAACTAGAGGCCACAGCTACAAAGTAAAAAGACCTACCTGCAAGAACGATATCAGGAAGTTTAGCTTCCCCTATAGATGTATTGACAAATGGAATGGGCTGGAGGAGGAGGTGGTAGGGGCAAGGAACATCCATATTTTCAAGAAAAAATTTGATAAAAAGTAGACTGAGAGACGGGACAACACGAGCTTAGCTCAACTCCTGTAAACTACAATTAGGTAAATACAATTAGGTAAATACATCAATTTTTTGATAACTCTCAGGTGATACAGGACTCCCAGCCACCCGCGGCACAAAGCCGGGGGATCTGGAGACAATCAGAACCCTCACAGGTTATTGTTCAGGACAGGGAAATTGAACAGGTAGATATCATACCCTCGTCAGTCCCAGATCTGGTGTGGCCGGTGGCGGCCCCAATGACTACTCCCCGGCCGCCAACGCCGGAAGTGATAGAACTGCCAGAAGAGCCGGAAAACATAGAACTGTCTTCAGCTCAGCCAATTAATTATGAAGTAGAGTCAGAAGGTGGGTCTCAGTCCTCTCGAGGATCCCACGGTAAGTGTGTTACTACTGAGGAACTACATGATATTCTCCACAGAGTAATGCAACAGTATCAGCTACCTCCTTCTCAAGCTCCTTCCACTAGCACATCGGTAGTTCCCCCACTTGAGTCTACGGTAAGGCCGTTAGAGCCCTCAGGTGTTTCACATCCCCATTCCTCTTTGCCTTTGGTTAACGTAACTCCGGTGACGACCACGGCTAGTAGCACGACAGTGCCGGCCTCCTTGACTACCACTAACGTCCGTGTCATTACAGACGTTACTCCTCCCCCTCTTGATAAGCCTCCACAGAGGAGAGGCCCTATGCCTCTCCTCTATGGACCGGATTGCTCATGGGTTCAGTCAATACCTCAGAAACCGCACCTGGCATAAGCTACCGTATCGGGGGAGCTACCGGTACCTAGTGAGTGGACCATTGAGGTTAACAAGAGTAGAAAACTAAGAGCTAAGGATGTTCAAGGAAGGTTATTAGATGTTACCATTAAGGCCATCCCATCTGTTTATGGTGCTGACTTCTTTGTGTATTCGGCCTCCCCGGCGATACCTCCGGCCTCATCTGCAAAACTATTTGCTGACTGGTCAAGAAATGACGGCATCAATGATATAAAAGCTCTACATGCACTTACGCCGGAACTGGATACAATCCCGGTACTAGATCAGACAAACACACCAGTCTTGCAGGTGGGGCAGGTAGGTCTAGGTCCGTGGGTGGACTGGGAACTAGAGGCGCAGGTATTTGCATCTACTATTACCACTAAATCCTCCCATCAGATCCCTCAGGAAGTTCATTCATGGTTCACTTTACCGGTTAACAAAGCAGGCGGAGTGTCACCTGCGTTATTTGAATTCCTGGCAGCTCCCAAACTATCACTTTACGACCTGCATGAACCTTTTTCCACACCCCCTCCGGCTCACTTAGACAGAGACTTTAAGCTACGCAATAAAGCTTATAGACTGTTCTCTCAATACCTCGTCAGTCGCCAGGTTGCCCAGTCACTCACGGGAACTATAACAGCCATATCAGACCAACATGTAAGGAAAGCCACGGACTTGTCACGCAGGTTCCTTCTGCAAAATTCTATTCAATCCTTAGGTGATATTAGAATAGCTATCATGGAGGCGGTTAGAGCAAGACAGGATCTGAGGATGTACTTGGTAAAGAAGTTGCCGGAGGACATAACCCGCCGAGTAACTCTTTCCCCGGTATTAACTACACCACTTCTTCCCCCAGAAACATGGAGTATTGTTTTCAATTTGGTAGATTTGTGGAAGCAGGGTACCTTCCTGCCAAAGAAAGAGACCTTTAAGAAACCTTACTCGAAACCTAAGAGCGGCGGGAAGCCCCAACCTACTCAAACTAAACAGTCCTTTCGAGACCCAAGGCCTCCTCAGCAGCAGGGAGGTACTCAGCACAGACCTAGGCAGGGGAAACAGTCAGGCTATAGAGGTAAGTCATACCAAATGCCTACTCAAGGACAGACGCATGCCAAACCTAGTCAGCCGTCTAACCCCACTCCGCCGCCACCACCAAAAAACTAGTCAGTTACACTCTCGCTCTCCCAGGGCCTACCGCAGGCGAGTTGGACTCGAGAGTTGTCCTACCGGACAGACCCAGTACAGAAACTGGGTCGTTCCGAGCATGCCGCAGGGCTTGGCCCCGGCGGTCATGGGCCAGGACAGTGATAAGCAAAGGCATATTTTGGAAGTGGCTCTGGCGACCTCGTTTACGTCAAACTCTAGAATTCAACAATGTTTATTTAGAGGTGGAGTCACTTGTCCAGGAAATGATCAACAAGAAAGTCATTGTCCAAGTAGATCCAACTTGCCCTGTTTTCACCTCCAAACTCTTTCTAGTGCCAAAGAGGGACAGTGTGCACATGCGACCAGTAGTCGATCTCTCGATATTCACAATTCACCCTTCAGGATGCTTACAGTGAATCAAATCAGGCTCTCACTCCCGCCGCAAGGCTGGATGTGCTCATTAGACTTGAAAGACGCCTATTGACATGTCTTCATAAACAAAAGGTTCCAAAAAATTCCTCGCCTTGAGAATCAGGCAAGAGACTTACGTCTTTCAGAGAATGCCTTTCGGTTTGAACCTGGCACCGAGAATCTTTACAAAATTAGTCCGGCAGGCCCTCATGCCCTTGCTAGCCCAAGGTATCAAGGTGTGGCGGCATCTAGACGACTGGCTAGTAGTGGCGGAGTCAGAGGAGTTATGTCATTTTCATGTCAAGCAAGTATTACATTTAAGATATTATTGGGATGGAATTTGTGCTGTACCTGGTATCAGTGCATTACCACAAGCCCACCGAAACGTCAATAAAATACCCTCATTGTTCCCTGATTAAATAGCACTGTATGAATATTCCCATATTCAAAATATGCTATAGGGGTGCAATGCCTGGTGAGTTATCTGCTCAACAGGTGGCGTTGTGTGTGTGTAAGTGTGAGAGTCCGAGTGTAGGGGGTGAGACAGTGAAGCACGGGAACGAGGTGGCTTCAGAGATGGGGTCGTTTCGGGCCATGAGTGAGCACCGTGCCTCATGTGAAGGCAAGATGGCAGGTGCTCGTTGTACTCTACGTGCTTCACATGTCTCACTCCCTAGACTGGAACAAGACCTCACGGGCTTCACGGTTCATTGTAAAGCGGTGAATGTCAAGGCTCTCAGCCTATGCCCGAGAGGAAGTAAGTTGGAATATAGAAAAAGAAAAAAAAATGTACAAACTCTAGGATTCAAGGTGTGACGCCTACCAGCGTTGGCAGAATCACCTCCCGTTAGCCACTTGCGCTCGCCAGGGCAGTGAAGTGGTCTACAGTTATCAGAGAATGTTGTTCTTTCTTTCATAATACTTGCATTGTTACAGACAGTCCAGTGGTGGTCTTTATTTTCGTCTGTGACATTGGGAAGCATTTTATATCATGAGTGGAACATAAGATGCATGGTAGTGAAGTTGAGAGAGAGAGAGCGAGCGGGCAGCGTGGGGGTAGTGAGTGTTGCTTTCCTCCTCCTTCCTCTCTCCTGGAGGAGTTTCCCGCCCGCGTGGCCTTTCTCTCGGTTTTGATTGGCTGGTGGTTCCTGGCGCCTTCTGGAGGCCTGCTGCCGTGTGACGTAGCGGCCTGTGATTGGCTGACCACCATGCCTTTGTGGGATCCTGGGGGTCCCGAGGAGCTACTCTCTTCAGAGCAGGCTAGGAACGCACATGACTAACATCCTTTTTACCACTGTCTCCCATCTCTCCACCATTCTGATACTGTCTCTCTTACTCAACTTCTTCTCTTTCATTCCTCTTATCTTTTAACGTCACAACACTCCCTTTGGGTTCTGCACACGATTTCATATCGGCCCATCGTATTATGTGGGTCGCTCTCTGAGATATTTACATGTACTTAGAATAGGTTTGAGGGTTCTTAGTTGGTAGAGGTTAAGAACTCGGTGTGTCTCCATTATTGTTTAGTGCTCTGCTGGGTTATTTAATGCTAGACTGGGATAAGGCTTCTGTTGTCGTTGTCAGCGATGTGTGTACGGTTCGCTTATACCTACACGACTTCGACGGTTTCTGTGGTAGCCTAGGTTGTCTTTTTGGTTGTGCCTTTTGCGAGTGCAGCATCGTGTGGTAAGAGGGCATTAGCCTACTACCTTGTCACACAATGCTGCCTCTTTGCTTGACTTTAGAGGGATCGCCAGGGTAGAACCAGATACTTGAGATCTGGATCTACCAAGAGAGCATCCCCGTCATTAACGTAACTTTAATCATACCGCCTTAAGGACAACGCTAGGCTATGAGCCAGTCTTGCTCAGCCACAGTTTCCTAACCTTAATATCCCAGCTAGACTTTATTCACCTAGCAGACACTAGTTAGAATATAATCTCTTTGATATGTATGCATTATTATTCACAAGCATTTATTAGTCTAGGTTGTTGCTGAGCCGCACAACCATAGTAGGCTGTTTCGTTAATGAGGAAGTACTTCTTTTAGTGTCGAGCATTACTACCGTTGTGCATTTATAGTATTCTCGTGTCAGTTAACATTTTATGTCCTATCTTTTAGTGTATTCAGTCTACACGTATGGTGTCCTGCCTCCTGCCTTTATATAATCTAAGATACGAGCATCTTATGAGCATCAGACATTCTTCAGAAGTTTCCAGGTCTATGCTGTAGGACTATACTTCACTTTCTTTCAGATAGGAGTGAAGAGTTTATTGTTGTTTAGAGTAACTGTATTAAAGCATCTTTTTATTATATTAAATCTTGCAGTGATTTAATTGATCTTTCCCTAGATTCTTGTTTATGCATTTTAACGTAACTTGCATCCTGTGTGTTATCAGGCTATACCAGTGTGGGTTAGCCTGAAGTAGAGTACATTTATGCCCAGTTAAGGATACCCCGTTATCATAAATTAACTCTGGAGGGTATAGGTGTTTTGTTCGCCGGCAAATAAGTTCAAGGGTTTGGATCTAGCGTACCGTTGTTGCATAGTGCCCTATTACTAGTCCAATCTTTAAGTGCCCTTGTTTTATTCGCAGTCCCGGTCGTAACAAATGGCGACCTTGCCTAGTATCTTATATTAGTAGTGGCCAGGATCCATTTGTGTTATTGCGGTCATAACAAATGGCGACCTTGTCCAGTATCTTATTTTTAGTAGAAACCAGGATCTGTTTGTTGATTTTTTTTTCTATGTGATTGAGGGAGGCAAAAGGCATAACTGCCTATAGCGAGTGCCTCCCCCATAGTTGAAAGAGTGACAGGGCCAAAATCAAGGGACGTTCGAGTCAAAATGCCTGGACACACGGAGTTTGAAGCAATTTAAGTCATAGAAAGAGGGAAAGACTGATTCTGGGAGAGAGTTCCAGAGCTCAGCTGTTGAGTAGAAGAAAGTTTGAGAGTAACGTTTCACTCTTGGGTTGGAGAGTTGCACAGAGTAGGGGTGGGATTGAGTTGCAAGACGGGTACCACGTGCCCTACGTAAAGGAGGTGGTATGCACTGGGATAGCTCTGAGGAACACTGATTATTATAGTAGCGATAGAATAGCGAGAGAGATGCAACATTGCGGCGGAGAGAGAGAGATTGCAGAGAGTTGGTGAGTGGACGGGAGTTAATGATACGAAAGGCCTTCCTTTCAACTTTGTCTAGGAGAGCGGTGTGAGAGGAACCTCCCCACACATGTGAACAATACTCAATACAAGGGCACACTATGCCCCTGTACAGAGCAAGAAGCTGTGCAGGGGAAAAGAACCCCCTAAGGCGGTTGAGCACACCCAGCTTCTGGGAGGCTGCCTTAGCAAGACTGGTAATATGGTCCTTCCAAATGAGAGCAGAAGAAAAAGAGACACCAAGAATATTGAGAGAAGATGAAGGGTTGATTTTTGTATTGTTGAAGAATAAGGGATAGTCCGCTGGGAGATCCTGACGGGTAGATAGATGGAGAAATTGGGTTTTGGAAGCATTAAAGTTAACAAGGTTTTCTCTGCCCCAATTGGAAATAGTATTTAGATCAGAATTTAAGAGTTCTATGGCTTCATTACGTTTGTCGTTGAGGGATTGCTGGCTGGGGCGTTCTGAAAAAGTAATGGAGTAGTGTAAGGTTGAGTCGTCTGCGTATGAATGGATGGGAATTAAGGTACAGTTAAGGAGATCATTTATAAAAATTAGAAAGAGAATAGGAGATAGGACAGAGCCCTGAGGAACACCGGAGTTTATAGGGTGAGGAAGTGAACAATGGCCGTCCACAACCGCAGCTATGGAACGGCCAGAAAGGAAATTAGAGACAAAGGCACAGATGGAGGGATAGAAACCGAAGGAGGGTAGTTTAGAAATTAAAGATTTATGCCAGACTCTGTCGAAGGCTTTCGATATGTCTAGTGCAATAGAAAAAGTCTCACCGAAGTCCCGAAAGGAGGATGACCAAGAGTTAGTAAGATATGAAAGAAGATCACCAGTAGAGCGACCCTTAAGGAAGCCATACTGGCGATCTGAGAGCAGATTATGAGAAGAGAAATGCTTAAGAAATTTGGAAGCAAGAATAGTTTCAAAAACTTTAGAAAGACAAGAGATAAGAGCAATTGGACGATAGTTGGAGGGTTGAGAGCGGTCACCCTTCTTTGGGACAGGTTGAATGTGAGCAAACTTCCAGCATGAAGGGAAGACGTTAGAGGATAGACAGAGACGAAAGAGTTTGCCTAGGCAGGGAGTCAGCACGGAAGCACAGTTTTTGAGAACAACAGGAGGAATACCGTCCGGACCGTACGCCTTATTAGTGTTAAGCCCGAGAGGGTAGAAAGTACATCTTTAGAAGAGATTAGGATATTAGGCATAAGTAAGAGAGAGGAGGGCGGAGAGGGAGGAATAGCACCGGAATCATCCAAGGTGGAGTTTCTAGCAAAAGTTTGAGTGAAGAGCTTAGCTTTGTCAGAGGAAGAAGTGATGGTTGTGCCATCAGAGTGGGAAAGGGGAGGGAAAGACGAGGAAGAGAAAGTGTTGGAGAGGTTTTTGGCTAGATGCCAGAAAGCTTGGGAAGAGCTAGAGTTGGATAGTTCAGTGCATTTATTATTGATGAAAGAGTGTTTGGCAAGTCGAAGAACAGATTTGGCTTGATTCCGGGCAGAAACATATGAAGAATGAGAGTCTTGAGTTTTAAGGCGTCGGTACCGTTTGAATGCTTCCTCCTTATTGCGGACAGCAGTAGAACAGGCGTGAGTAAACCAAGATTTTTTAGCATTAGTCTGAGAGAAAGAAAATGGAATGTATGCTTCCATGCCCGATAGGATTACCTCGGTAATGCGTTCAGCACTCTCCGAGGGTCCTCGGCCATGGAAGCAGAAATCATTCCATGGGAAATCAAAGAAGTACTGCCGAAGAGCCTCCCAGTCGGCAGCGCCAAAGTACCACAAGCGCCGCCAGCTAGGAGGATCGGGTGGCTGTACTGAAGAGATAGGACAGGTGACAGAGATAAGTTTATGGTCGGAGGAGCCCAAAGGAGAGAAAAGATCGACAGTATAAGAAGAAGGGTTAGAAGTTAGAAACAGGTCAACAATGTTTGGCCGATCTCCGATGCGATCCGGGATACGGGTGGGTTGCTGAACTAACTGCTCTAGGTCGTTTAGGATAGAAAAGACGTAGGCTTGTTCACCAGGTGGATCAGTAGTGTGAGAGGAGAGCCATTGGCGGTGGTGAACGTTGAAATCTCCTATGATGGAGATTTCTGAGAAAGGAGAAATGGATAGAATGTGTTCCACTGTAGAGTTTAGATAGTCAAAGAATTTGGGAAAGTTGGTAGAGTTAGGGGAAAGATAGACAGCACAGAAATATTTAGTAAGAGAATGACAGGAAAGTTTGAGCCATAAAGTTGAGAATTCAGAGGAGTCGAAATCGGGAACACGAGAGCAAGTGAGTTTGTTGTGCACATATACACAACATCCGCCTTTGGCTTTGAAACTAGGATAGAGAAAGTAGGAGGATACAGAGAAGGGGTTGCTGGATGTTGCTACAGACACCTGAGTTTCGGTGAGGAAGAGAAGATCAGGTTTGTAGGAGGATAGATGGTGCTCAACAGAGTGAAAGTTAGAGGAAAGTCTGCGAATGTTGCAGAAATTAATAGAAAGAGTAACAGGCCGAGGTCCAGGTAATTGTGTGGGGTCGTCAGGGGATGGTCGGTCGGGTGAGGGGGCATTTATGGTCCCCCCCCCTGGGGACTCCGAGTCTGGGCTACAATTCATCATTTTGTTTTTTTAATTTTGGTGTGGAGGAATGAAGTGTGGTGTGCATGTTTAGTGTAGTGAAGTGGATAGGAGGAGGAGATATTTGTGAGAGCTAGCTGGATTGCTCTCAGTGTAAATGAGGCACAAAGAAAATCAGTAAGAGAGGCCAAGCAAATGAAACTGGAGTTCCAGCGACTCTTTATCACATGATTATTGCAGTAATAACAAATAATTACCTTGCCTGGTATCTAAGGAAGAATTGAAGGATTGTTGGACATTTGTTTTTGAGGAATATTTTGGACACGTGGAATTTTTTTTGGCAACGTAGTATAGCACTTGAGTTGTCTTCGAGCATTTTATATTTTTGAGTGAATAGTGCTCCATGAGAGTTTGGTACTTCTAAAAAAAAATTATAAACGTTGAGAATTTTCGGTGGACACTATGTCGAACGACGGATCAATGTACAGTGAGGACACAGTACGGGAAGCAGACTCTGAGGTGCAGCAGCAGGGTTTGTTAGAAGGTATTAGAGTAATAACTAGTGAGGAGGATGCAAGGAAGTTTCTGGAGATACCTATTACTGTTGACCGGGTGTCGGGGATTGATCGGTATGGTCTCCAGTGTTTGGCCACGGTCATGGTGCATGTGGGCACTAGCAGCATGTCGAGAGGTGACCTGGTGGCCTGGGTGCTCGGCGGGGTGCGTGGGGCTTCGGGTGGAGCGGGAGCTGGGGCACCTTCGGCCCAGCCCCCATTCCACTCGACTCCTACCATGGCGCCCCCTCGGGCTCCGGAGCCGGGTACGTTCCCGCAGGCCGATAGTCACTGGCAGCATGGTTTGTCACTGGGTGGGTCTCCAATTGTTCCATCTCCTCCTCCTCAAGGTTTAACGGCAGATATGCTCTTCCAGCTTGAAATGGCTAAAATGCAGGCTGAGCAACGAAAGCATGAATCTGAGCAGCAGATTGAGATGGCTAAGATCCAGGCTGAGGAGAGAAAGGCCAGACATGAGGCTGAGCTCAAGCAACAACAGCAGCAGCGGGAATCTGAGCCTAGGATTCAGTCTGAAGAGAGAAAGACCATGTACTGTGCAGACATAGATCTTGAGAAGTCTCGGGTGGAGTCGAGAGGGCAGCGTCTCAGTTCTGGGAATCGAGGTCTTGATCAGTCTTTATCGCACCTGCTCAAGTTGGTCCCTGTATTTGATGAGTCGGGTGTCACCGAGTTTTTTTTGCGTTTTGAGAAGAAGTGCCGGGAGCACCAGTGGCCCGAGGTTAAGTGGGCAGCCCTTGTTTCCTCTAGGTTGACTGGCAAAGGACTCAAGGCATATGATGCGTTGCCCTTGGAGTCTTGCGTCGATTATGAGGTACTGAACGAGGCTGTCCTGCGGGCATATGAGTTACAACCAGAGACTTATAGGTTGAAGTTCCGGGGTGTTACGAAGGGTCGTGAGTGCACCTTTCTTGAACATGCCCGGGAACTGTCTGACGCTTATGGGAATTGGCTGAGATCGGAGAAGGCAACGACGTTTGATGAGATAAAACAGTTGATGCTTCTCGAGCAGTTCTTTAAGTGCACAGGCAGCGACCTGACGTTGAACCTCAAAGAGAAAAATCCAAAAACTCTACAGGAGGCAGCTGAGATGGCTGACCATAGGCTATCGCTGATTCGTGGGTGCGGGTCTGCACAACGGAACGATGCAGGTAACAAGGGGCGCAACACTCCACCCCCCCGAGTCAGTGATACACCATATAACAACGAAAATAAGAGCAATGATACCAATTTTGATCACCAACCTAAAACCGTCCCGTTTAAGAAGGGTTGGGCCCTTCCCCACCTCAAGGGAAGCCCAAGGGGGAGGTAGAGTGTTTGCATTGTCATAAGGGGCATTTTGCACGATCCTGTCCTAGCAAACTACCTACTGCAGTCGTGTCTTTGGCTCGTAACATTGGGGTGTCTTTAAGGTCTTCTGCTATTACCCGGGGTGATATGTCAGATGCGGGGGCACAGCCAGTGAAGAAGTGTCCGGAAGGCTCGAAACCTGTCCGCGATGCTTTTTGTGGCCATCGAGGGCGTGGCTGCGTGAGTTGGGCTGGTTGCAAGCATGGAGTAGAATTTTTGCGTGATACGGGTGCTTCCTTGACATTGATGAAAAACTTTACAGGCAAACCTATAAACGCGGCACAGGTAGTTGTGGTGCAGGGTATCAATGCTACAAAGTCATACCCGTTGGTCCGAGTGGAACTGGAGGTAGAAGGTGTGACATGAGAGTTGGATGTCGGAATCGTGGAGAAACTGCCAGTAGAGGGCGTCGACCTTCTTCTCGGCAACAACTTTGCGGTACCTGCTTCTGAGGTTCCACCCTTAGTCGGTGCCGAGAGGGCGGCCGACATGAGTAGGGAGGGGCAGGAGTTGGTCGAGAGGTGTCAACCACTGCAGAGGGCGTGTGTTGACACCCGATCTCGTGCATCTAAAGTGTCACAGCCTATTCCTCAGTCTCTAGACCAGCGGAGGAACGGTCGGAAGGAGCAAGCGAAAGTTGGGAGTTTTGTGAGTTTTGCTCCAGCGGCTCTCCTTAGCAACTTAGTACTTGACCCAGAGGTGAGCTCCGGAGTGGCCCCAGAACCTGTCACCCCTAGTGACATGGTTGGGCGTGATGGCACTCCACGACTTAGTAGTTCCCAGGTGGAGGAGAGTTGTGGGAACGGGGCTATCGAACACGAGGACGGGGAAACATGTCATGTGAACCTGTTGGAGGAGTTTGTGAGGCAACCACCTGAGCAGCCTACTGTCCCTGCGTTGGTCTGCAGCGGCCAAGGAGGAGAAGGAGAGGGGGGCAGTAGGGCACAGGTACAAAGGAGTACAAAGGAAATCAAGCAACAACAGATCTAGTGACCCTTCTAGGTTGCTTGTCCTCCAAAACACTGAGGATCAAGTGTCCAAACAGTGGTTTAGAGTGGGTAAGGGAACATTGGAAAGGGAACTACTGCCCTGGAACTAATGTCCGTGGCAGGATTAGGAAGTTAGTAGGGGACAGATGGGTTAGTAACTGAGGGGGGGATAAAATAAAGTTATTCATTTACAAACGCAGTCAGTCGCGGGTTTGATGCGAGATATTTGTCTACACGGAGTTTAAATGAATCAACGGTTCTGCAGTCTATAACATCTCGGGGAAGCCCATTCCACAAGTTGACAACTCGATTGAAGAAGAAATTCTTAGATTCGTGTGAGTTAAAAGATTTACCAATAATTTTGCAACCGTTTCCCCGCGTGTAATAGATTGGTCGATAGTGAAGTACTTACCACAGTTCATATTGTCGATGCCTTTGATGATTTTGAACACTTGAATTAAGTCACCTCTTAATCTGCGCTGGGTTAAAGGAAATAGATTTAATTCTCTAAGACGCTCTTCGTATGGTTTGTTCTTTAGGCTAGGTATCATTTTGGTAACTCTACGTTGAACTCGTTCTAGCTTGTTTATATCTTTTTGGTAATAAGGGCACCAGGATTGAACGCAGTATTCCAGAAGAGGGCGGACTAAGGAATTGTAAAGGGTTAGGATAACTTCTTTGGATTTATGCTCAAATGACCTGCCTATAAAGCCAATTATTTTGTTTGCCTTCTTAACAACTTCTGAACATTGTTGACTCGGTTTTAGGTTACTCGATATTGTTACTCCCAGATCGGTTTCTCTGTTTACATTCTTAAGCTGAGTGCCATTCATCGAATAGTTTTCTTTCTCATTTAGGTATCCGATATGTAGTACTTTACATTTATCCGCATTGAAACTCATTTGCCAAATTTGGGCCCAACATGACAATTTATCTAGATTGTGTTTCATATCGTCAACTTGTTCTTTTGAGAGTACGCTATTTGCAATTTTTGTATCGTCAGCAAATTTTGAGATTGTACAGGTGAGACCCTCATCTATGTCGTTGATGTAAATTAGAAAGAGAATTGGTCCTAGTACCGATCCCTGGGGTACTCCGCTACTTACATTGGTCCATTTAGATGCCTTACCGTTTATGACTACTCTTTGCTTTCTGTCGCTGAGCCAATTTTCTATCCATTTCAACACACCGTCTTGTATTCCATGCGCTTTTAGTTTTAGCAGTAAACGTTTGTGGGGAACTTTGTCAAAGGCCTTTTGAAAATCAAGGTATATAATATCTACAGCTTTACTCTCATCGTAGAGGTTGAGGATATCGTGGAAGAAGTCTAAGAGGTTTGTTAAACAGGAACGTTTTTTACGAAAGCCGTGTTGACTATCTTTAAGTAAGTTATTTGCCTCTAAGTGATTTACGAGTCTGTCTCTTATGACCGTTTCTAGCATTTTACATACAATTGAGGTTAAGCTAATTGGACGATAGTTACTGGGTAGGGATTTGCTGCCTTTTTTTAATATCGGTGTTACGTTGGCTAGCTTCCACTGATCAGGCATAGTCCCAGACTGCAAGGATTCATTGAATAACAATGTCAGTGGTTTGGAGAGCTCATCCTAGCTTAGCTTCCTTTAGAACTCTAGGCGAGATTGTATCAGGTCCAGGTGTTTTATTTACCTTGAGTTTATCTAAACAATTCAATACTTCTCTCTCTGTAACGGTGATATTGCTTAGAACATCTGAATTATCAATCTGAATCGGCGATGGTGTAGGGATATCACCGAGGTCTTCGGTTGTAAAAACTGATGCAAAGAAGGTATTGAGGGCATTACTCATTTGTACTTCGTCTTTGGTGTATTCTCCATTTCATCGACTAACGGTCCAACAGTTGAAGTAACTACTTTTTTCTTTCTGATATAACTATAGAATTCTTTCGGGTTTGTTTTACTTTGATTCGCAACATTTAACTCCAGGGTCTTTTTACTTTGCTTAATTAACTTTTTGGCTTTGCATCGTAGCTCTACAAATTTCACCCGTTCTTCGTCATTTTGTGAGGATTTTAATCTATCATTAGCAAATTTTTTAGCAAGCAGACAGTCTGAAATATCTTTATTCCACCATTATCATTATGGCCTGGACGTCGTATTTTCGATGGTATGCAGTCTTGCACTGCCTTAAGGTAAGTGGTTGTGAAACACTCCCAAGATGTATTTATGTCGTTATTGATAGTCAGAAAGCTCCAGTCAGTTTCTTTAAGCTTTGATTTAAGTTTATGAAAATTTGCTTTCTTGAAATTAGGGACTTTCTCAATGCTGCTATTTGATTTGTTACTAGTAAACTTTAAAGTGAAAGTTATCGTACCATGGTCGCTGTTACTGAATTCATCACCAACATTCAAATTCTCTATTAATTCTTCTTTAGTTGCGAGTACAAGGTCAAGCACATTATTACCACGGGTCGGAGATTGTACAAATTGAAAAAGTGAACTCTCTTGCAAGTTAGCATAGAGGTCGTGTCCAGAGTGTGAAGTAAGAATATCGCCCCATTTAGTCAGTTAAGTTGAAATCGCCAAGAATTACGGTATCTTGTATGTTAGTTATTTCTGCAATTTGTTCATAAATTTCACTGTCAGTTTGCACTGATTGTGCTGGGGGTCTGTATAATAAAGCTAGTGTTAGTTTACTTCCTCGTTTATTATTTAATAGTACGTAAGATATGTCTATATTCGCAATTTGAGGTTTTGACATTAAAACGGGATTAAGACGTTCCTTATAAAAAAACAGAACTCTTCCATTTCTATTGATCCGAATTTTCTCAAACATTGTATAACCAGGAAGCGTATATTCGGCTAAAAAGTCTCTGTCTTCCGTATTTAACCAAGATTCTGTAATGCCGATTATATCATAATGTTCTGTAAACACAATTTCCTCTAGATCTGAAAATGTATTGCGTATGCTACGAGCATTTACATAAAACACCTTAAGAGTATTAGAGTTGGATGTTACTGATTGTGCATTGTCTGAATTTTCAGTTCGTATTTGACTTACACTACCCTGTCTGGGGTCTGGTTGACCCCGTTTTTTGAACGGAAATCCTTGACTGCATCGCTCAGCAGACGACCAAGACGTGCAGCTCCTACTTCATTGAGATGTACACCATCTCCTGAAAACAAAGATTTATCATAGTAAAAATGATCCCACGTGTCGACAAAGCCGATGTCCTCCTCCCTGCAGAGTTTGGGTAGTCGGCGATTTGTACTGGTAGCTATGTTGTAGAATCGGTTTTCTACATCAATCCGGGGAACAATTCCTGAAATTAAGATTCTATTAGATTTTTCCTTGAAGGACCTGATCAGCCGCCGGTACTTGCAAAGTAGTTCCTCTGACCGCGTCCGTTGGACATCGTTAGATCCAACGTGGATGACGTACGTAGTGCTTGCGGGGGCGAGCCTGGAAACCTCTTCCACAGCCGCAACAATGTCGTCCACGCCACCACCTGGGATACAGAATCGCTTTCTGGTCCAGGGTGCCCTGGCGCAGAACTCGGTTAGTTGGCCACGGACCATGGAGTCGCCCACAAGCCGAACTTCTTCCGTTTCCTCTTCCTCGTCAATAGCCAGAATTTTGAAGCGGTTTTGGCATGTTGTCGGGATGACCTTCCTGGTACGTACTGGTAATGGGATGCACATTGTTTCTCACTAACTGAAAGTTGTCCTGGGGGGAGTGAGAGTAGAGTCATTATTATTATCTGCAACATCTAAGGTAGCTGCTGGTGTGGGTACCGGTACCAGTACTGTATGCACTGGAATGGCGGTTGACATCGTAGTGGTTTCTTGGGCCGAGGGCACTCCTACGTTGAGTGTGGCAAATTCTTGAAGGGATTCAAGTTTCGTAGTCAGGGCATCGATCTTGCGGTGAGCTGCATTCAATTCATCCGCAATCTTCTCTCGGAGCTGGCAAAATCTACAAATTTGGACATCAGTATCAACAAACATGGTAGGGCCAAATTTACCGGAACAACTCGTGCAGGTTCGTTGCGGCGCCATGACGATATAATCACAATATGCCTGAAAATCACACAAATTTATGTTAGCAAAATGGTACAATTAAAGCCTGAAAATCACAAAAAATGTATGTTAGCAATGTGATAAAATTAATATGCCTGTAAATCACAAAAAATATGTTAGCAATAGAACACAATTTATGCCTGAAAATAAAACAAAAACTGATGTTAGCAGTATGACACAGTTAAAGCCTGAAAATCACAAATGGACTAGAAATTTGTTACAAAATTTACTGGAAAAAAAAGTGGGAGAGGGTTAATGTAGTGAAAAAACTGGAAAACAGTATACAGTACAGTAACAAAAAATATTTGTTAGCAATATGGTACAATTAATGCCTGTAAATCACAAAAAGAATATGTTAATCACAAAAAGAATATTATGGCTGTAAATCACAAAAATATGTTAGCAATAGAACACAATTTATGCCTGAAAATATAACAAAAATTGATGTTAGTAGTATGACACAGTTAAAGCCTGAAAATTGTAAATGGACTAGTAATTTGTTACAAAATTTACTGGAAAAAAAGTGGGAGAAGTGGTTTTAGCCTAGTTAGAAAACTGGAAAGCAGTATACAGTACAGTAACAAAAAATATTGGTTAGCAATATGGTACAATTAATGCCTGTAAATCACAAAAAGAATATGTTGATCACAAAAAGAATATATTAGCAATAGAACACAATTTTATGCCTGAAAATAAAAATAATATTATGTTAGCAGTATGACACAGTTAGGCTAAAGCCTGTATATTAGTTTATACAGTGGTCGACACAATAATAATAATAATGGAGTTAGTAATATCCCTGGCAAGAGTGTGAGAGGCCTATTAATATGGAGACAAGTATCTGAAATGCGATTAATAAATAGGCTATCAAAAAGTATTACAGTAACTAAATTATTCTAACCCAATATTAAAACTATCTTGACAAATGTTAGTGTGTGCGATTTATATAGATAACCAAGATAAAAAGTTCAACTAAGTACAGTATTGGCTAGACTGATATATAAAATACAAGAAGAGGGTTTGTTTATGCGTACACAGGTGGCGCTGGTATCGGCGGCGTCTCTACTAACTTGACAAATAGAATTTTGAAAAACAAACGTTTATCAGTCAAAACTACAGTACAATGTCATGCAAGATAACTACTGGGTGGTTTGCTAAGCACTTAACTACAGTGAGGGCTAAAATATCTACAATAAGTGCTAGAACTTTATAATATGAAACAAGCAAATAGTTTGTTTACTTTAGAGCGTCGGTCGTCACTAACCGGTACAAATGTAAACAAAAGCAGTCTCGATAAACAAACGTTTATAAGTAAAAAACACAGCAAAATTTCATGCAAAGCAACTACAGGGCAGTTAAGCTAGAGCTTAGCTACAGCTCATGCAAACAAATAAGGGGATGAGTAATGGAGTACTCAAGTTATGGCCAGATTTCGAGCAGCGAGAGCGAAGTGCTGTTGGCGAGTTGGCGCGTCGGGCTCGAGTGGGAGGAGAGTTGGGATTGTCATATCTCGGCGGAGCAGTGGGCGGGGGACACGAATCTGGTGGCTGTGGAAGCGCTAGAGCACCTGCCTGAGCAGCAGTGTGCAGCGCTCCAGCACCAGCTCGGTTCATACCCCACTGGTCGTGCCGAGCACCCGAGCCTCACAACTCAGGCGGTGCAAGATGTTCCGCGGGCAGGTCACTTGAATGTTGGTAGACCGTTAGCCTCGTTGTTTCGGTGGTTCAAGGTGGGCGACGAGGCTTTGACATGGTTGTCAGGTCAGGGTCGACCCATGGCTGCCAAGGGTGGTGGTCAGAAGGAGGACATTGAGCAGATTGGTGAGGTTGGCTGTGGAGTGGATGTGCCCGGTCGTCGCATAGCCTCCCAATGCTGCTCTAGTCGAATGCAACAGCCCTACCATAGACCGACTGTATCTGGCCATGTCGCTGAAGGCGGTGATGCTGCGCAGGCAGATGTAGTCGTAAGGAATGCGGGGGTGCGCATGTACGGTATCGGCGGGGAAGCCTTAGCAATTATGAACTATGGGAGTGACTGCACAGATGGTACTGATTGTCCCTCTCATGACCTGGCTGTTCTAGGGACGAAGATGGAGAAGGAGGGAGACTTTAGTTTAGTAGCTGCGGTCTCGGCTGGGTTGTGGGAGGGCACTAGGCTGTGCCAGTACATCCGCATGTTTGTTGCTTCTCCAGGCCTGATGTACGGGGTAGAATCCGACATGGAGGCTGGAGACAGTGCAAGGCAGTTGTTTACTAGGCTATGGCAGTACATCCGCATGTTTGTTCATTCTCCAGGCCTGATGTACGGGGTAGAATCCAATATGGAGGCTGGAGACAGTGCAAGGCTCAAAGTGGCTCCCTACCGTATAAATCCTGCTCGACAGCCTGTGGTGAAAACAGAGCTGGACTACGTGTTGACGAAGGGTCTGAGGGATAAGGAATGTCGTGAGTGGTCGTTGCCTGTAACTTTGCAACCTGTGTTAAGTGGCAAGATCAGTGTGTGTGTTGATTGCAAGAGTGTGTATGCATTATCCCTGACAGACGCCTATACCTTATCAAGAGTTGACGACACCATAGACCGCTTCGGGGCTGCATCGCTTATCACAAAGGTAGAACTAGTGAAAGGTTATTGGCAGGCCCCGTTGCCGGAAAGAGCGAAGAGAAATGCCAGTCTTGTGATGAACTGGGCAGTTTATCAGTGCCAGGTGTTGTTTTGCGGCCGGAACACAAGTTGGATGTGTGGCATGCTAAGGGCACTGATAATGTTTTGGCTGATTGTTTGTCACGGGAGGCTTTGTTTGCAGGAGAACCCTCGCCGTTCAGTCAGTGTATGTTGAGAGTGGAGAAAAACTAGGAGGCTGGGCTCTGTGTAGCTCGCTCAGGGAGCATAGTAGGCTAAATTATACTATTATGTTTGGGAGGGGTTATAAGATTTTCTTTATGTTGATATGTTGTTTTATGTAAGACTTGAGCTTTGCATTTCATTTCTGGTGGAGTGGCTATGTGTGGCGGGTCTTGTCGGCATTCTGCCATGTCAGATATCGTGCTCGCCTAATGTTGAGCATCCTATATCTTGGGCGGGGTGTGACGCCTACCAGCGTTGGCAGAATCACCTCCCGTTAGCCACTTGCGCTCGCCAGGGCAGTGAAGTGGTCTACAGTTATCAGAGAATGTTGTTCTTTCTTTCATAATACTTGCATTGTTACAGACAGTCCAGTGGTGGTCTTTATTTTCGTCTGTGACATTGGGAAGCATTTTGTATCATGAGTGGAACATAAGATGCATGGTAGTGAAGTTGAGAGAGAGAGAGCGAGCGGGCAACGTGGGGGTAGTGAGTGTTGCTTTCCTCCTCCTTCCTCCCTCCTGGAGGAGTTTCCCGCCCGCGTGGCCTTTCTCTCGGTTTTGATTGGCTGGTGGTTCCTGGCGCCTTCTGGAGGCCTGCTGCCGTGTGACGTAGCGGCCTGTGATTGGCTGACCACCATGCCTTTGTGGGATCCTGGGGGTCCCGAGGAGCTACTCTCTTCAGAGCAGGCTAGGAACGCACATGACTAACATCCTTTTTACCACTGTCTCCCATCTCTCCACCATTCTGATACTGTCTCTCTTACTCAACTTCTTCTCTTTCATTCCTCTTATCTTTTAACGTCACAACACTCCCTTTGGGTTCTGCACACGATTTCATATCGGCCCATCGTATTATGTGGGTCGCTCTCTGAATATTTACATGTACTTAGAATAGGTTTGAGGGTTCTTAGTTGGTAGAGGTTAAGAACTCGGTGTGTCTCCATTATTGTTTAGTGCTCTGCTGGGTTATTTAATGCTAGACTGGGATAAGGCTTCTGTTGTCGTTGTCAGCGATGTGTGTACGGTTCGCTTATACCTACACGACTTCGACGGTTTCTGTGGTAGCCTAGGTTGTCTTTTTGGTTGTGCCTTTTGCGAGTGCAGCATCGTGTGGTAAGAGGGCATTAGCCTACTACCTTGTCACACAGTGCTGCCTCTTTGCTTGACTTTAGAGGGATCGCCAGGGTAGAACCAGATACTTGAGATCTGGATCTACCAAGAGAGCATCCCCGTCATTAACGTAACTTTAATCATACCGCCTTAAGGACAACGCTAGGCTATGAGCCAGTCTTGCTCAGCCACAGTTTCCTAAGCTTGATATCCCAGCTAGACTTTATTCACCTAGCAGACACTAGTTAGAATATAATCTCTTTGATATGTATGCATTATTATTCACAAGCATTTATTAGTCTAGGTTGTTGCTGAGCCGCACAACCATAGTAGGCTGTTTCGTTAATGAGGAAGTACTTCTTTTAGTGTCGAGCATTACTACCGTTGCGCATTTATAGTATTCTTGTGTCAGTTAACATTATATGTCCTATCTTTTAGTGTATTCAGTCTACACGTATGGTGTCCTGCCTCCTGCATTTATATAATCTAAGATACGAGCATCTTATGAGCATCAGACATTCTTCAGAAATTTCCAGGTCTATGCTGTAGGACTATACTTCACTTTCTTTCAGATAGGAGTGAAGAGTTTATTGTTGTTTAGAGTAACTGTATTAAAGCATCTTTTTATTATATTAAATCTTGCAGTGATTTAATTGATCTTTCCCTAGATTCTTGTTTATGCATTTTAACGTAACTTGCATCCTGTGTGTTATCAGGCTATACCAGTGTGGGTTAGCCTGAAGTAGAGTACATTTATGCCCAGTTAAGGATACCCCGTTATCACAGATTAACTCTGGAGGGTATAGGTGTTTTGTTCGCCGGCATATAAGTTCGAGGGTTTGGATCTAGCGTACCGTTGTTGCATAGTGCCCTATTAATAGTCCAATCTTTAAGTGCCCTTGTTTTATTCGCAGTCCCGGTCGTAACAAAGGTCAACTTGGCAAAGTCGCTCCTTGTTCCCACAAGAGAAATTCAGTGGATAGGACTGGTTTGGAACACTGCCAATCTGACTTACTCAGAGTGTGGACAATCGCAACAGATTTCGCAGGAAACTGTTTCTTTTCTCCACAGTCTGAATATGACGAGGAAAACGTGGGAGTCCCTGGTCGGTTCACTCAACTGGATCCAATTAACTGTAAAGTTGGGCCGGTTAAAAGTAAAGAGATTAATCATGGAAGGCAAACAAAATTTCCCACTATTGCCGGCGGGAAAACTATGGCCGATTCCTCGGTTAATTCACAACTTACTGTCGGTCTGGGCAAAGACCGAAACATTGTACTTGATAATGACATGGGTTTCTCCTCCACCTACGGTATGGGTAGACACAGACGCTTCAGGGGTAATAGGCTGGGGTTATCAGTCCAACCTAGGTCACCAAGCTCAAGATCTTTGGTCCCAAGACGTAACTTTTCACATCAACAACAAACAAGAGCTTCTAGTGAATCTAGTCCCAATGTTTTTCCTTCAAGCTCACGGCTCTTCCCTACAGGGGAAGTCAATTGCATTTCGAATGGACAACTTGACTGCAGTTCACTGCATTCAGAAGCAAGGGTCGACGAGGTCTCGAGAGTTGATGGGGTTGTCAGAACAGATTTTTGATCTGGCCGAATCGCTGAGCATTCATCTACACGCATCTTACCTCCCGGGGATAGCGAACATCGGGGCGGACGCCTTGTCTCTGAGACAGAGCACCCTAGTAGAATAGGCTCTCAAGCAAACCGTCTTCGACAAGATGATTGCAGAGCCATACCGTCCACAAGTGGATCTCTCTGCGTCCGAGGGAAATCACAGACTACCTCTCTATCTGACCCACCGGGCAAGAACTCCGGCGGGGGGTCCAGACACTTTACTGGAGGACTGGAACAGGTGGAATTCAATCTATCTTTTTCCGCCTCCAGACGCTTCACTCATGTGTCAAGTAGTTCACAAACTACGGGGTTACCAGGGCATAGTCTCGATGATCGCGCCAATGTGGCCGGCTCAAGTGTGGTATCATCAATTGCAAATGTGGTGCAGGAACCCGGTGTCACTCCCGGTCTCTGCCTTCCACTTGGAGACAATTGGCAACCTTCAGACCTCGCTAACTTTTGCCTTATGGACATTTACAATGCAAAATGGCTAACTCGGTATGGGCAAAGTGTCACTAGTAAATTTCTGAATCAATATACTCTGTCCACCAGAAGACAATACCAATCACATTGGAAAACTTTCACAATCTGGATAGCGCAATCTGATGCCTCAGTGGCTTTAATTTTTAAATACTTAGATTATTTGTTTGAACAGAAGCGCTTCTCAATTGTTACTTTAAAGAATTACTTATCTGCCATTAGAAACCCCTTTTTCGACCTAACTGGTCTATCCATACCACAGGCGGAGGAGAAAGGGTTCATGAGAGCATGTTTCAAACTACGCCCACCACCACGTCAGCTCATGCCTACCTGGTCGCTAGACAAAGCGTTATCATTACTTCAGTCGCGCAAGTTTAACCATGCGCCAGATTTTGAGTCAGTATTAAAAAAGGCTGTGTTCCTTATGGCTTTGGCGACAGGTAACAAAGTTTCAGAGCTGGCGGCGATGAGCAACGAGCCAAATTGTCTCAGGTTTGGGAGACTGCACGAGCATGTGCAGATCGCGCCGTCTCCCACATTTATTGCCAAAATATAGGTTTGATTCCCAGAGGGAAGTAAAGAAAACCTAATATTTAGTAGGGCCCCGTAATCATTGACGATATTGCCTATTAGTATAATAGTCTCCATTCAACATCCCGCATCAGCATTTTGAATCTACTGCGCAGAAGGATCATGGAGGACTCATCAGAAGTGCACGCTTAATTCCCTCATGGGATCGTCATTAAGATTGGGTACCCTACAGAAAAAAATCTGTAAAAAATAAAAAATAAAAAATAACTTAATAATTGTTATCATATGACTTTCCATATGTGGATTTCTTGTGCTTTGCTACCCCGACACCAGGCCCTCTAGCGGCCATCTCGTCCTTCATTGAAATATCAAGATCAAACTATAGAAATCAACGAATGGGAAGTGGGATGGTTGGGAGGGACGTTTATCGTCAATGATATACAAAAAAATAAGTTTTATTGTATGCAAACAATATATATCTTATAAAAAATTACAAAAGATTGCAAGCAGTGCGTGACATCAAGAAAGTCTGCTTACTCATGACCAGATCTCACTTCAAGATCTATGCATGATACTTTGTGGGGACACGCATGTGTTCCCTTAGATCGAACTATAATTCTGCAGAATTTCGTTCTCACCTTAATACTATTTGTACAATATAATTTGTTTGTACAATTTGGTAAACTGCATAGTTGCAACTTATGCTAGATTTCCACTTAATCTTAACATAAAATAAAATATCTTTAACTGTATAACCAGTTTTGATCACAGCTCGTGATTTATCACAGTCTCCGGCGGACGGGGACTTAGTGAGGTATGGGCTATTCCGCACCCCCCCCCCCCCCCTCCCTTTTAAAACAAAACTTACATAATAGAACATAACCTACTGGACCCGTTGTCGTAAAGCTACACAGGTACGCTTTGGTTTATCTAGAGCGACCGACAGGTAACGTGTTAGGAAAGTATGATTGGAAGCCCAAAGTTGAATATTAGCAATGTCTTCTATAGAAATATTCTGGAGGAATCTAAGGGAGACTGCCCATATCTTGATGTCGTGAGCCCTGCCCACTACGCCGGGGTTACTTTCTTTAATAACGTCTACCAGCAAGGAAGCTAACTTTCTTCTTGTAACACGATTACCTGCCTGATTCACCCACAGAGCACCTGGTTGGCGAGGATGAGCAGCCCTCATAAACTTAGATAAGGCCTGCACAGGGCATAAAATATGATGAGTGTGTCTGCGTTTCAATGCCGGAACAGAAAATTCAGAAAACACATGATTGGAATGCTCGTTCTTTGCAATAAATGTGGGAGACGGCGCGATTTGTACATGATCGTGTAGCCTCCCCAACCTAAGGCAATTAGGTTCGTTGCTCATCGCCACCAGCTCAGATACCCTATTTCCAGTGGCGAGAGCCATGAGGAATACAGCCTTCTTCAAGAGTGAATCAAAATCCGGCGTATTATTATATTTACGCGACTGAAGTAATGATAAGGCTTTGTCAAGTGACCAGGTGGGCATGAGCTGACGGGGTGGTGGGCACAGTTTGAAACACGCCCTCATAAAACCTTTCTCCTCCGCCTGCAGTATGGAAAGGCCCGTGAGATCAAAAAAGGGAGATCTAATGGCAGACAAGTTATTTTTTAAAGTGATTACTGAAAATTGTTTGTGCTCAAATAGATAATCTAGGTATTTGAAAATCAAGGCTCCCGAGGCATCTGTTTGCCCTTACTCTACAATCCAGGTCATAAAAGTTTTCCAATATGACTGGTATTGTGTCCTGGTACACATAGTATACTGGTTCAAAAGTTTATTTGTGACACTTTCCCCAAATTGAGCTAACCATTTTCCCTTGTAAATGTCCATAAGGCAAAACTGAGCGAGGTCCGAAGATTGCCAATCATTTCTAAGTGGAAGGCGGAGACCGGGAGCGACACCGGGGTCTTGCACCATTCCTGTAATTGATGGTACCATGCCTGAGCCGGCCATAACGGCGCGATCATCGAGACTTAGAGCATTGCATTAGAGCATTGCAACGTCCCAAAGCTGCTTGTCAGTACAGCTATTTCTTTAGTAATATAAGGGGACTTCACTCTAACATCAATTCTGTACACCAATTTCTTCAAGCAGAATCCCCTACTCTCCTTTTGACAGAGACTCAAGTAACATCCACATCTGACACATCTAGATTTAATTTTCCAGGTTATCAACTGCTCCAAAATTTCAGACCTAAAGGTGGTGTATGTTGCTTCGCAAAATCTGAAATTGCCCTGGAGGAGGTTACTAGTTTCAATTGTCCCTATTTTGATTATTCTATATACAAATTAATTTCTGCTGGTAAATTTAAATACATATGTTGCATCTACCGTTCCCCAAATACTCCTCCAGAGCAAAGTCTTTTTGATTCTCTGTCCTCACAACTCAGTGTCCTCAACTTAAATGCTTCTTCTGAAATCACTGTGTTGGGTGATTTTAATGTCCATAATGTTGAATGGCTCACTCATTCAGCCAGGACTGATGATGCTGGTCTTGAATGTGAGCTATTTGCAGACTCATTTAATCTCATTCAACTAGTCAACCAACCCACCCGTGTACCAGATAATCCTAATCATAATTCCCACCTACTGGACTTATTTTTAACAACCAATTCAGAAAATTATGATGTTACAGTGAGGTCCCCACTTGGATCTTCTGATCACTGTCTGATACAAGCCACCTGTCTATCACCTACCACACCTTCCCACTCTGAACCTGTTTTGGTGACTAAATGGCATTACGATAGGGCAGACTGGGAGGGTCTTCAAGGTTTCTTTATTGATATTCCCTGGACCTCTTTCTTTTCTAATGATGCACACTCCACCTTGAGCCACATACAAGATTTTGTAAAAATTGGAATGGAAACTTTTATTCCTCATCAAAGTACAGTAAAAGATCTAATTCACCTAAATGGTTTGACCATAATTGTGCTAGAGTAACTGAACAAAAAGCAATAGCCTACAATGCATACACAAGATCAAAAACACATGAAGCCTTTAATTACTTTAGAAACATCAGAAATCATGCCAAAACTGTATTAAACCTAACTAAATCAAACTTTCTCCATAAGCAGGCAAATAAACTTCTAAATAATCCAAATGATAACAAAATATTTTGGTCTACTCTTAACTCATTCAAATCCAACTTCACTACTGCTTCATCCATTCCACCATTAAAATCTCCGACTGGCAATCTTGTAAGTGACCCACGAGGTAAAGCTAACCTTCTTGCAGATATTTTCTCCACCAACTCAACCTTAGATGACATAAATCAAGATGTCCCTGTACTTAATTTTAATTCACCTGAAATTCCCTCACTTAAGATCCACACCAGACATGTCAAAACTATTTTGCAGAATCTCTCAGTAGATAAGGCTCCTGGTCCAGATGAAATTCCTCCAATAGTACTTAAGAATTGCTCCTTGGTGCTCGCTCCTGTATTGGCAAAATTTTTCCGTCTGTGTACTCATACCTCATGCTTCCCAGTACCCTGGAAAGAAGCAAACATCCATCCAGTTCCTAAAAAAGGTGCCTCTTTAGATCCATCAAACTACAGACCAATAGCTATAACTTCCACTCTTGGCAAAGTTTTTGAAATTATATTAAATAATCACATAATTAAGCATCTGGAGAATAATAAATTAATCAGTGATAGGCAATATGGTTTTAGACGATGTCGATCAACTGCAGACATTCTTTGCCTTCTTACGCATCAAATCAACCAAGCTACAGACCAACATGGTGAAACACATACAATAGCACTGGATATATCAAAAGCATTTGATAGAGTCTGGCATCAATCCTTATTGTCGAAGATGTCACACTACGGCCTTGCATCATTAGTTCCACTAATTTCTTCTTATCTTCATAACAGAAAAATACGTGTAATGGTAGATGGCCTTTATTCTCAATTTCACTCAATAAATGCTGGTGTTCCCCAGGGATCAGTTTTGGCCCCAACTCTGTTCCTCATTCATATCAATGATCTCATATCTACCACTCATAATCCAATACATTCCTACGCAGATGACTCAACACTCCACAGTTTCCTTCACATTTACCAATTCTTTCACCCAACCCGATCTTATAAATTCAAAAATAAACACTGCAATTTCTCTGAACCAGGACCTTTCTAGAATTAATGAATGGGGACAAGAGAATCTAGTTTCCTTTAATGCACAGAAAACCAAGTACATTCAATTTTCTAACCGACAGAATCTCACTGACTCCCATATATTTTTTAATGATGTAAATATTCCCACTTCCCCTAGTATTGACATTCTCGGTGTAACATTAACTACTAACTTGAGCTGGACACATTATGTTAGAAGCATTGCTAAGAATGCCTCTAAAAAACTGGGACTCCTGTACAGAGTTCGAGAATTCTTCACTGACGAGCAGTTGGCCGTAATATATAAAAGTCATGTGCGCTCTCAGATGGATTACTGTTCACCTCTGTGGGGTGGAAGTGGAGTGGTTGCATTGAGGCAGTTGGACAAAATTCAAAATAAAGCTATTAGATTAATCAATAACCCTGCAATCACACAGGACCTTCCTACATTAGCCATACGAAGAAACGTTGCATCCCTTGCATTATTCTACAGATATTTTCACAGCAATTGTTCCGAGGAACTTGCTTCAATTGTGCCGCCTCTCCACATCTTTCCCCGTAGAACTAGGGCAGCTGAGAGCGCCCATGAATTTACACTTTCTCCTCCACAATGCAGAACTTCTGCTTATCAGAATTCATTTATCCCCAGAGCTACTACTCTTTGGAATTCACTTCCCTCGAATTGCTTTCCACAAACTTACAATCAACAAATGTTTAAATCCAGTTGTTACAAACATTTTATGAATGGAGGATGCCTTTAGGCACATGGACCTTTTTGTTTTATCTGTGTTTTTCCTTCCTCCATTCATTGTCTCTTAAAAAAAAAAAAAAAAAAAAACTAAGCCCCGGTAACCTCTCAGTTTGTGAATCACCCTGCACATTAGTACAGAATCTGGTGGAGGAAAAAGATAAATTGAAGTCCACTTGTTCCAATCCTCCAACAGTGCATCTGGTCCCCCCCGCCGGGGTCACCTCTTGGCGAGTTAGGAAGAGAGGGAGTCTGTGATTCTCTTCGGATGCGAACAGATCCACTTGTGGACGGTAAGGCCTGGCAATCATCTTGTCGAAGACAGTTTGTTTGATAGCCCATTCTACTAGGGTGCTCCGCCTCCAAGACAGAGCGTCTGCCCAGACGTTCGACACGCCGGGGAGATAAGCTGCATGCAGATGAATACCCAGCGATTCGGCCAGGGCAAAAATCTGTTCTGACAACATTAGCAACTCTCGAGACCTCACTGAGCCCTGCTTCTGAATACAATGGACTGCAGTTAGGTTTGTAGGAATCGGTTTTTACACCATACCCGAAAGAGGATTTATGGAGCTCCGATCTTACTCTCAACCATCTGAACAATTTTACCAACACACCTAAACTTTGTTAAATGCGGAAATAGCCTCACGAAAATATCAATCCCTGGTGGGGGCACGAACTCTCGACCCTTGGGTGTGAGGCAGACACCTTACCAGTTAGACCAATAGAGATATCCCACTTGGCCTGGTCGGCTCAGGGTATTTCCGCATCCGATCTGTTTAGGCTAGCCAATAGGCGTCTTTGAGGTCTACTGAGCACATCCAGCCTTGCGGCGGAAGAGAGAGCCTGATCTGATTGACCGGAAGCATCCTGAAGGGTGAATTCATTATAAATGTGTTCAGATGCGAGAGATCCAATACTGGTCGCATTGGCACACTGTCCCATTTTAGCACTAAAAAAAGTCTGGAGGTAAATACTCAGCAAGTTGGTTTGACTGGGACAAGGACGTCTTTTGAGATCATCTCTTGGACTAGGGCCTCTACCGCCTGTGAAACATTGTTGTATTCCAGCGCCTGACGCAGTCGAGGTCGCCGGAGCCACCGCCAGGTGATTCCTTTGCTTACTACTTTCCTGGCCCAAGTTTTCCTGGGCCAGGCCAAGCGGAATAACCGGAACCACCCAGTCTGCAGACCGGGCCTGTTCGGCAAAGCAACTCTCGAATCCAGTACACCTAAACACGGCACTGGGAAATTGAGAGGCTGGGTGGCTAGTTTTTTGGAGGGGGAGGTGGGTTGGTATCAGATGGCTGGCTAGTCTTGGCTGACGTCTGCCCCTAATTTGGCTTCTGATGGGGCTTACCTTTATATCCTGAGTATTTACCTTGTCTGGGTTTGGGCAGAGTACCACCCGGCTGAGGAGGGGTTCTGGGATCACGAAAGTATTGTTTAGCATGCGGCTGGTTAGACTTACCTCCGCTCTTTGGCTTGTGAAAAGGTTTCTTAACAGGGTCCTTCTTAGCTTGGGAGGTAACCTGCTTCCACCCACTTACCAAATTGAAAACTATACTCCAAGTTTCTGCGGTTAGAAGGGAGGCCGTGAGGACCGGCGAAAGAGTTACCCGGCGACCAATGTCATCCGGTATCTTCTTCACTAGGTGCACTCTCAGATCCTGGCGGGCTCGAACCGCTTCCATGATTGCAATTCTGATGTCACCTAAGGTCTGAATAGAGTTTTGCAATAAAAGTCGTCTAGATAAATCAGTGGCCTTCCTAACCTGAGGGTCACCAATGGCCGAGATGGTTCTGGTAAGTGAGACAGCAATCGGGCGACTAACTAGATACTGAGAGAACTGCCGGTATGCTTTGTTTCTTAGTTTAAAATTCCTTTCAAGGTGAGCTGCCGGAGGAGTACAAAAGGGTTCATCTAATGAGTTAAGGGCTACTTTGGGTGCCGCCAGGAAGGCAAACAGAGCAGGTGACACCCCATCAGCCTTAGAGACAGGCAACGAAAAATACTGATGCGTTCCCTGTGGAACCTGATGTGAGGACTTAGAAGTGATTGTTGCAGCAAATACCTGAGCCTCTAATTCCCAATCTACCCAGGGACCTACCTCTATCCGCCCCATCTGCAGGACTGGTGTATGCGTTTGGTCTAGTACCGGAAGTTTATCCATTTCCGGCGTTAGAGCATTTAAAGCCTTGACATCATTTACGCCACCAGCTTTTGACCAGTCTGCAAAGAGTCTTGCAGAAGCGGCGGAAGGGACTGCCGGGGCAGCAGTATACACTAAAAAGTCTGGATTATATGAACTGGGGATACCTTTAATCGATACATCCAGCAACCTTCCTGCCTCATCTTAGGCTCTAAACTTCCTGCTCTTGTTAATCTTAATTTTTCATTCATTAGGGACCGGAAGGTCCCCCGAAATGGTGGGTTGTGCTAATTGTGGGTTCAGAGGTGTCGCCTGGACCCAAGTACAGTCAGAGCCATAGAGGAGAGGCATGGGGCCTTTCTTCTGTGGTGCCTTATCTAAGGGGGGAGGAGTGATATCTGCAATTACCCTCACATTGGTGGTAGTAAGCGTGGCCGGCACTGTAGTGCCTGGAACCGCGGATACTGCCGGGGTCAGAGAAGGAAGAAAACCTGGAGGTTCTAGAGGTCTTATCAATGAATGACTGGGGGCAACTAACGGTTGACAAGCAGGAGGATCAGAAGAGACAGGGAGGTTATACTGTTGCATAACTCTATGTAATATATCACTGATTTCATCCGAATTAACACACTTACTGTGAGAGCTCCTCGAAGATTGTGAGCTTTCTTCAGACTCGTCACCTGTAATAGTCTGTTCAGCCGGGGCTAAAGGCACTTCATCTGGCTCCCTACTTAACTCAGAACTATCCTGTTGTGGCTCCGGTGCCTGTTCCGCCGGAGGCCACATCAAATCTGGGACTGATGAAGGTAACATGTCCATACTATCCTCATCTCCTAGTTCCTGGAATTCCCTTATATTTCTATGAGAAGGTTCTGACTAACGCCAGCACCCCCCTGCCGCGGGTGGCTGAGAGTCCTGAATTATTTGAGGGCTGTCAACAGCTTGTGACCCTGACGGAAAACCCCTATATTGTTCAGCCAGGACCCGTTTTGGGCCGGCGGACTGGACACTACGTGGCACATAATTTAATTTTGGGACTGCAAAGGTAACATGAGATATGGTACACTTAATGATTGTTCACGACTAGGAGTGGAACCCGTGGCCTCTATCCCCACTTCCGAGTCGCCAGAATCGACCTGAGGCGTGTCAGACGCAGGGGTTGAGGGAGGCGGCTGCGGGGTCTCCTTCCGGCTCTCACTGTGGGCTCCATATATGGTAAAGGATATAGAAGCAGTGGAGAAAGTGCAGAGGAGAGCTAGCAAGCTAGTACCAACGTTGAAGAACGCGAGCTATGAGCAGAGGTTGAGGACACTGGGACTTCCGACACTGGCATATAGGAGAAAGAGAGGGGATATGATAGAGACTTTTAAGTTAGTGTCAGGAAAGTATGATGAGGATGTGTGTGAAGGTATCTTCTTGATGCGGGAGGGAACAAGAACGAGAGGACACTAAGAAAATTTACAAAGAAAGAAATAGGCTTGAAAAGGCAAAGAACTCATTTTGTGATAGAGTGGTAAATGAGTGGAACGCGCTGCCCCAGTATGATTCCGAATCAATAAGGAAGTTTGAAAGTAATCTTGATAAAGCATGGGGAAGACAAGATTTGAAGTTTGATTATAAAGCAAAAATACAGAATAGTAAAAATGTTGCGTCTGCTGCCGCCGCCGCCAACACAGTGAACGACCGCAGTAGTGCAAGTACTGGCACTGAGCTGGATACACAGGCCTAGTTTGCCTTTTTCCAGAGGATCTACTGTAAGAAACTGTAAGAAACTATGCGGCGTACCAGCCGATGACTCAGAGTCCTCTCTCCGGCACTTGAGGGACCTTGAAGAGTGCCGAGACTGCCTCCGAGGGGATCTAGACCTGGACCTAGATTTCCGCTTCGGAGAAGGTGATCGTCTCCTCTTCGGACGGTCGGGGGGGGGGGGGGGGGGGTGAACCTCAGTAAGTTCGTTGTCAGTGCCACTACTGCTACTCACTACCTCTTTGACGGGGGCTTTCGACTTTACTTTAGGCTTAACAGGTTTACAGGAGGCGAGTTTAGTTAGAGGTGACTTGATAATTAACTTCTCCCAGAGGGCCTCGTCATCACAATGAAGCGCCTTATGGGCTGTGTCTTTAGCATAAGAATTAAAGGTAGCTTTTATCTCTTGCAGTGCCGCCAAGCATGATAAGTCTTTCTTTGTGAATAAGCCGTTTTTTAGATCAGAGCAAACAGAACAACGCCGCGACACCCACAAGCCTCTAGAGCGGTCTAAACATTTGACACATTTCAAACATAAATTATGAGCGAAAATGGGCAACATTGAACAGGTAGGAGTAGCGCATATTTCAAACCGATGCATGATGGAAAAGGCCCCCCCCCCCCCCCCCCCCGGTGGAATCAGCCCTCCAACGCCGCCGGTGCTGCACTCACTAAGGAGCCGGGGATTCTGGAAATAGAAAATTTCCAGGAATCAATGCTCATAAGGATAACCTGCGAGGTGTTAATACATCCTACCTTAAGTCCGCCGGAAAATTAGCTATAGTTCCACAACTACTCTAACCTTCCGCTGGACTTGCCGTGAAAAACCCTGGGATTTTTTCGTATAAGCTGATTGAAACCGCTTACCTATGGCAAAAGCCACAGGCCCATTGACCAGTAGTGTATGATTATCTATTACTAAAGCACTAGAGAGATAATGAAACTAGTTTGTATAACGAATCTTAACACTTGTACACTCGACTATGGCGCCGCAGGGCGATTGGTCGTGTAACTATTACGGTCAGGGCGAGTTAACTCGGCGGGCTGAGTTATAAGCTCCCGTAGGAATTTGCACTTCCGCCGGAAGGGATGTGGTTCAGCCATACCACGCCGGGACATTTGGTTGCTCCCTACCCGTTTTGAAGACAGGTAACCTGGGCCCTGCTGCAAGAGGCCGCCAGAGAAAACAACCAAAATTTTAGAGAGGGGAGACAAAAGTACAGCTCCCTCCTCCAAAACCCACTGTACACAATTATATACATATTTATAAATATAGTGACGTCTCCCAAACCCCCAAAACATGCAAGCACACATGTCCAACACTAGGGGCACACAAAGGCAAAAAATAAATACAGAGAATTCAGAATCCTAAATTACCTATAGCCTAGACTGGAGACCCCTAACCAGGCTGACCATGAGGTCCGAAGCAACATCACAGCCGATGACGCTCCGAAGACCCAGCCACAGCACACAGACGAGGGGAGGCCCACGATAGGGGCCTAAAAGCAAAATACGAGCTCTGGAAGGTGGAGCACGATGTGCAGGCACCCTTAGGCCAGAGCATTTGCTAAATAGTATAAACAAATATATGCCACTGCCTCAATATTGACGGTCTGCAGCATAAATTGTAGAATGGTAGCCTCCTAGCTATGTATCAAAAGCTAAAGGCGCAAACACAACATAAAATAACACACATGGCGCGAAGATCCTGGGATACGTAGGCGCCTGTTACAATAGTACTCTAATTTACACACTTCCTGCGGACATACCAATGGGGTAGCCGTTGCTAGCTAATCTGAACCTTGTTACTACAATGCAGGTGTATACAAATGAGCAAGGACTCACTAGAAAGCGCTGGAACGAAGAATAAAGCGGAGCACGGCGAAACCCGTTTTGCTAGAATGGCCGCAGAAGGAGGAAGGACGAGATGGCCGCTAGAGGGCCTGGTGTCGGGGTAAATAATGATCCTAACAATATAGCTAGGCACTTCCCTGTTAACTAATTTTTCAAATAAGGTTTTGTGACACACCCTATCAAAATCCTTACTTGCATCAAGAAAACAAGATAAAATTGAGCTATTTAGTTTGTTGTATGTATCAATCACTTCTTTCAGCACATATATGCATTGGTCTGTGCCGTGATTTTTCTTAAAACCAAACTGATTGCTGCTGGTGACAATATATGCAGACATTCTTTCTAGCAATATCATTTCAACTACCTTACTCACCACACTAGCAAGTGCTCCTGGGCGCTAGTTGTCTTTAGCTGTAATTTTACCTGATTTATCTTTAATGACAGGAACAAGTATTACGGATATCATAGACTCCGGAAGGACACCATGCGTAAATAGACTGGTGATGCAAGAACTAAGTTTATCTATTAGCAACTTATCTGCATATTTAAGATGTTCTGCATATATACCATCCAGCCCACAAGCTTTGTTTAGGTTAAGTTTTCTTATGGCATTCTCAAGATCACTTTCAGTCACTTTAATGTCTTCATAATTACTATCTTTCACATATTGAATTGCACCATTAGTAGACCTTTGGTTTACACTGTATGAGTTTTCCATAAGTCAGCAATGTTCTCTTCACCCGTAACCCCCTCAACACTGACAGGTAATGGTGTGTTACAATTTTGCATGGATCTGATGTCCTTCCAAAAACAGTTAGTATCCTTTTCTGCCAGACTCTTTGCAAGGGCTTCCTTCCTTAATTGGTTTTCATTTTGCTTAATAAATCTAATGGCATATTTGGTCCTAGCCTTTGCTCTTTTGTGAAGTTCAAATATAGGCCCCTGTCTGGGCTGACCTACTTCAAGCTAATGAGACCTAGCATCTCTGGAGGCCTGATACAGGTCAGCCACATAGTCTTGCCAACCTGGCTTATTGAATGAGGACTTATATTTATGGCTATTAAAAATACTTTCCCCCGCTTTTGATAAAGAATCTATTATACTATTGTAAAATTTAATAATGTCCTTTCTGTGTTGTGCATCACTACATTTTGGATCCCTGCATTGTGCTACCATCATATTGCACCCTATTTAATAAGTCTTTGGTTTTATCACAGTACATTTGGCACTCTTCATTTGAGATTACATTCCATGGAACTTTTGCCTTGATGCTATTGCTAGTTTCTGTTATTTCCGGTGCCTTATTAATTTGGATTGTTAATTCTATAGGTATGTGGTCGTCATCCGTAATGTCGTATCTTATGGCCATTTCTGAGATAGAGTCATGAAAGTCAGAGCTATGACAACACCCGCGTACACATAATATATGTGCGAACATACACACACACACACCTTCAGTAACAACGTACCCTAGAATGTTGAGGCTTTTACTAAAGGTTGATATAAAATAAAAGAATTAATTTTTCTTTTAGGTTCGGGTCCGATTTTTACAAGACTATAGACTCTTACCTACCTTATCTTACGGAACCTTACGGTGATACTGGACGCAGGTCTTCTAGTCCTCTATGTCCAGATTTTTATCTTCCTGTCCATTCAATATTTTATATACCTCGATCATGTCACCCCTTACAAGTCGATAAGCCATTGAAGGTATTTCTAGTACTTGCAGGCGATCAGGGTAACTGAGAGATTTTAGCCCTGGTACCTTCACTACACATAGCAAATGTAAACAAAGGGAAATTGTTTGGCAGATCACTATCGGGTGCTGTTTGCGGCCCCACCGCAACTACCGGATGTGGATCGGCTGGAGTCAGTAATTTCGTACCATCTTGAATCTCCTGATCCTGACGGCCTTGCGGATCCGCTGACCGCCCATGAATTGCACCGCACTTTGGACTCCCTCCCCAAGGGTAAGGCTGTGGGTCACGATGATGTGGCGTATGAGATGCTTGCCCATCTGCCGCGGGAGGGGTTTGATGTGTTGCTGGACTTCTATAACAGGAGCTGGTCTACTGGTACCTATCCGGCTCTGTGGAAGTCGGCCCTCCTCCTTCCGTTCCCTAAACCGGGTAAGGATCCCTCTTTGCCATCTTCACGTCGGCCCATCTGCTTGTTGTCGGTGGTGGGTAAGGTGATGGAGAAGATGGTTTCACAGCGGCTCACTTGGTGGCTGGAGACTAAGGCACTCCTTCCTGATGTTCTTCATGGTTTCCGCCCGGCTAGGGGCACCGTGGATGTGCTCCTCCAGCTGGAATATCGCATCCAGGATGCGTATCGGAACAAGAAGGTGCTCCTCGTGGCGTTCATCGATGTTGCGAGTGCCTTTGATTCGGTTTCCCATGCCGGGGTCCTATACAAATTGGGTATGCTTGGTGTACGTGGGAAGGTTTTATCGTGGCTCTGCAGCTACTTGCTTGAGAGGTCCCTTTCTGTGGCGGTTGGTACCTCTACGTCGCGGCCTTTCCCTGTCCGCCGTGGGGTGATTCAGGGGTCGATCTTGGGTCCACTGTTCCTGAATGCCATGTTGTCTGATGTCCCTCGGTCCCGTAATGCTACGACGATGGTGTATGCCGACGATCTTGCCATCGTCTGCTCAGCGGACACGCTCTTCCAGGCCCAGACTGCTCTGCAATTGGCGGTTGATGAGCTCTGTGAGTGGGCGAGGGACTGGGGCCTACGACTCAATGCCCAGAAGAGCGCTCTCATGTGCTTCACGTTGAAGACTAAACTCCCGGGTCTGCCTACGATTACGTTGGGGGGTGAGCCTCTCACGTATCGTACGTCACACACCTTCTTAGGTCTGCGTTGGGATGGGCCGGTATTGACGTGGAGGAATCATGTGGACTACCTGCGATCGTCTTGCATGAAGCGGCTGGGTATTATGAAGTGTATAGCCGGGTCCAAGTGGGGGACGTCTCGGGATGATCTGCTGTGTTTTTATGAGTCTTTCATCAAGAGTAAGGTGACTTATGGTAGTGCAGTGTATGGCTCGGCTTCGTCGTCAGTTCTTAGCCGCTTGGACCCTATTCATAACACGGCCCTCAGGGTGGCGTTGGGGGCTTTTTGTTCCTCCCCTACTGTGTCCCTCCTAGCGGAAAGTGGGTCGTTGCCTCTGTCCTGGTCTCGGGTGTTGTCGGATTGTAGGTGGGCGGGGCGAGTTGCTACTCTTCCTGGGCATCACCCGTTGTCGGGCCTGCATGCTTCGTCAGGGGTCTCCAGGACTGCACCATCGTGGCCTGTGAAACGGCGTCAACCTTTCCTGGTGAGGAGCCTCCTCCACTATCGGCAGATAGCTGTGGACCCTCCCTCTCTCCCTCCCCGACCCCCTCTGTGTCTCCGGTCCCGCCGTGGGTTGATCTCACTCCTCGCATCCGGGTTACCTTCCATGAAGGTTACCGGACGTCGACGGATGCTGGACTTGCCCGGGCCTATTTTGCTGAGCTGGTGGGGTCGTGTTATCAGGGGCACTTCGGTGTCTTCACGGATGGTTCCTGCGTCCCTCCGGCCTCCTCGTCCGCGGCTGTCTACTACGAGGACCTCTCCCTCTGCCAGACCTGGAGGTTGTCTGGACACCATCCCATCGTAGCGGCGGAACTGTTTGCCATTCTCCGAGCCCTGGAGTTTGTGCGGTGTCATATTCGGCCTCAACGGGTCGTCTTGTACTCGGATTCCCAAGCCTCCCTCCATCTGCTCCTTGCGGCCCGCCCGGCTACATATCCTCGTCTTGTCTTCGCCATCCAGGTGTTGCTGGTTCACTTTTTAGGTCATCCGTGGGAAGTGGTCCTCCAGTGGGTTCCTGCGCACTCGGGCATTCGTGGCAACACGGTGGCTGATGCTGCGGCGACGCTGGCGCACGATTCGGTAGAGGTTGAGTCGGTTGACATGGATGCGAGGACGCATGCCCGGGTTGTCGGGCGGGCTAGTCGCGGTCTTTGGGACAGGGAGCTACGGGTGCTGTTGCTACAGACGACCATGGGGAGATACCGGTGGGATTCGTGCCCCCAGCCTTGGAGTCGACACCCCCTGCGGAAACTCGATGTCTCGCTGGCCAGGCTGCGTATTGGACACACTGCGCTGTCGGCACACCTGTTCCGACTCCGCATGGTACGGTGCCCGGACTGTCGCTGGTGTGGACAGCCCGAAACCCCTGAGCATCTGGTGGAGGTGTGTCCGCGGTTCTATAGTCACAGGGTCAAACTTAGGGACTCGGTTTGCCGTTTGTCGTCTCGGGGGTTCAGCTTAGGGCTCTTGTTAGGCCACGGTGTCCGGGATGCGGATGTGTGTTCTCAGCTCTCTCGTGCCTTATGTGTCTTCCTCTTGGCGACTCATGTTGCCGATATAGTATAGGGTCCCACTGACGGTTAGTCTTCTAGGGCCAAGCAGGTGGCATCCACCCGAAGGCCCTTTAATAGTAACAACAACAACAACAAAGGGAACTCTGACTCACGTCCTTCCAACCGAATCCCTATTAGTCCATGAGCCAGGCCAGATATCGGTACCACCTGGGGTGACTAAACACGAATGGTACTAAAAATGTTTATAGAGTGACTGTAAGTACATTAAGATATGATAGCCTTCTCGCACTGGTAGCTTAGTCTAATTTTTTTGATGCAATAGGGGCGCTACCCAAAAATAAAGATTTTTAGCGTGACGCTCGGCGTTTTCCTCATTTTCTTTAAAATCCATCACACAATCATCGCGAAACTTTGAACACCTATGTAGAATTATATTCTCTACCAGAGTTGTTCCTAGGTATTTTTCAAATTTCCTCATATTTCGGAATATACTCTATATTTTGGGTATTTTCCTCTAAATCTAGAATAAATCCTTAAATATGGGGAACATTGAAAAATATATTCTAACAGCTCTTGTAGCTTATTTGATTCTCTACAAGAATTATTCCGATGTGTATTTCAAGTTTCTCCATATTTAGGGGTTTATTTCATATTTGGGGATTTTTTGTTATATTTTGGGGATAATTTATTATTGGAAGGAGCAAACATATGTAGAGTGGTTTCCATGTAATGTGTTTGTTTGTTCATGGTTTAATGGTGATATTTTTTGCAGGTGTGTGTCGACTGTTTGACGGCAGGATGGAACCATCTGCGAGGAAGAGAGCACGGATCGACTGTATCATCCACTGCTCTGATGATGACAGCGATGCTCTGGTGTCACCACAGGATTTGGACTCCTGGAACACATTGCTCAGGGCTGCAGAAATCAGGCAGCATGATCCAGTCCTGGAAGCAGCCAAGGGCCTTGAAGAAGGAGGAATACCACACATACATTATCACCGTAAATGTCGTAGTCTCTTTACAATGAAGAAGTCACTGGATTCTATCCTTGCCAAGGGTGTCAAGATAGAATCAGCAAGCGTCGACCCCAGGAGGAGGGCATCAAGGGATGCCCCTAGTACTAGCAGGGTGTATGCCAAAGTATGTATCTTCTGCGAGAAGTCAAGCAAGTACATAAAAACAACAAAGACAAGGGAGCCACTCATACAGTGTGTTGAGCTACGAGCAGATGAGAAGATTCGCAGAGCAGCAATAAGGAAACTCAACCAGAGAATCCTTGGTTTAGTTAGCAGAGACCTTGTTGCTGCAGAGGGTCACTACCACAAGTCGTGCTACAAACTCTTCACAAAAGATGATTTCCCAGCGGCCGCCAGGTCGGGTGCAGGTGAAAATCAGGAAGAAAGCGAGGAAGCACGCTACGAAGAGGTTGAGACAGAAGCCCTCGAGGAACTCTGCTTGTATATAAGGACCAAATTATTCCCCAACCCAGAGGTACTGCCTATGACAAACCTCACATCTAGGCTTGAGAGATCCATGATGTCCCGTGGTATTATCCAACTGAAACCAGCGACAAAGAAACATGTTCGCCGAAAGATTGAAACCGAGTTTGGAGAATCACTACGCTTTGTCCCAGATGAGAAAGGAAAGCTTCTAATCTATCCACGCAGCCTCTCAATGGACGACCTTGCCCGGCAAGCACACAAAATGGCAAAAGACCTGCAAGAAGCAAGAGCAGCTAACTCTGAAGATGTCTTAACCAAAGCAGGAATGCAGCTGAGGAATGAGATCAATAAACAAGATGTGAGTCAGCCATGGCCTCCCGATACAGATCAGAATGTCATTCCTGCAGCAGTCACTCAATTCCTGCACACCCTGCTGACAGGAGAGTGTGAGTGTGAAACTCCCTCTGAAAGAGCTCAACGTCTTGCCACTTCCTTTGGCAGTGACTTGGTCTTTGCTGTTACCAGTGGCAAGACAAAACCACCCAAGCATGTACTGCTGACCAATGCTGTAAAGTCTTTGACAGGAAACACAGAACTGATCCGAACTCTGAATCGTCTTGGTCACTGTGTGTCTTACTCAATGTTTGAGGAGATCGATACAGCCCTTTGTATCCAGAAGCTGGAATGCTCAAAGGATGACATTCCACTGCCAGCAAACATCTACCCTGGTGTGTTCACAACCCTGGCCTGGGATAACATTGACCGACTTGAAGAGACCCTAAGTGGAGCAGGTACTTCTCATAGAGTCAATGGCATTGCTGTCCAGTCCAAGGTTGCAGGCTCTGTGCCAGAGAAAGTCCTGCCAGAGATTACCAAGTCCAAGATAAGAAGCATCACTCAGACATCATCAATGCTGCCAATATACAATGTTGGGCGGCGGGCAGGGCCACCTAGGATTGAGACTGCGTATGTCGACACTACCAAGGAAGTCCAGGATTCAAAGACAAAGAACCATATCTGGCTTCTTACTCGAATGTCAGACCATGAGGACCAGTCCATCAGCAGTTGGACTGGGTTCAACATCAAAATGCGCAGAGACATTGCAGTGGTTCAGGACACTGTAAGCTACCTGCCCACTATCAATGCTCCCGCAACAGAAATGTCCACCGTTAATGAAATCTTGGAACAAACGCATGCTATCATGCAGTCCTTACAGCTTAACAAGATTGTGTGCGTGTTTGATCAAGCACTCTATGCCAAAGCTGCCGAAGTTATCTGGAAACAAGAGAAGTTCAAGAACATTATCATCAGGATGGGCGTCTTCCACACAATCTGTAATCTCATCTCCACCATAGGAAAGAGGTTTCAAGATGCAGGTCTTAGAGATCTGTGTGTGGAATCAGGTATCATCGCAGAAGGATCAGTGTCAGGAGTGATGAACGGCAAGAGGTACAACAGAGCAGTGAGACTACACAAGCTCGTGTATGAAGCACTGATGAGGCTTGCATGGAAAGGCTTCCTTTCATGGCTAGAAGAAAACCATTCAAGGGACATACACCATCTAGATGAAACACTGAAGGACATCAACAGCTTTCACAGCAATGTGTCTCAGGGACTCTTTCAAGAGCTGATGGAGAGTGAATCATGCACACATATCATGAAGCTTTTCCAAGTTTATCTTGAGACCCTCAGAGATGAACACAACCTCTCAGCATTCTGGATGTCATACCTGGACATGGTTGAGATCATGCTGGACTTAATTCGAGCCTCCAGAGAAGGCAACTGGATGCTCCACCTAGGAGCAATCCGACAGATGATACCGTGGTGTTTTGCCTATGACAAAGTGAACTATGCCCGGTTCCTAACCTACTACTATGCCTTGATGTCTCGACTGCCCATTGAACACCCAGAGGTCCATGAACACTTCATGCAAGGTGGCTTTTCGGTCCAGATCGGTAGCAAGAATCCCTTTGGACGGATCCCTGTGGACCAGACAATCGAAGAGACGATCAACAAAGACACCCAGACACCAGGGGGCACAAAAGGCTTCAGCCTGAAAGGCGGAGCTGTCGCCAGGTACTACCTGACATCGGAGTATCGCAGCAGGTACTTAAGGCAGCTCAGGACTATGGTAGTAGGCCAAAAGTATACTGACTTCAGCCACCCAGACCTACAGATGCCCAGGATTAGAAGAGATGAGGCCGATGTCCAATCTTTAGTTCAACTGATGGAGACCAGCTGGTTGAACCCCTTCAACGCAGAGCAAGAAGATCTTGTCAGTTTGTCAACTGCGACTATGGCACCACCAGAAGTTGTCAAAGACCTTCTAGGGGCCTACAGAATAGGAGAGGATGCATATCAAGCCTTCAAGGAAGAGCGCCTGGAGATCGATACGCCAACTATACAGTTTCATGACACGATGACGAAGACGAAACTGAGAACGTTCACTAACATCAGAATGAAGCCACGCTCACAAGACCATGCCAAGGAGGTTATCTTAAAGGCTGACAGGAACCTATTTGGCCAGATGATCCTTGTTGCCGAGAACAGAAAGCTCAAAATGAGTGATGTCTTGGCTCATCCCCTGGGGCCTTTGCCTTGGGCACTTGCCAGCGGTGATGGGTCTCTCCGCAAGACCAACAAGGCTGCCCTCGCAAAGGAGTTAGAGAGGAATGTTTCTCCTGCAGAAGTGATACCCGAGCCCTCTGCTACCATAATTGATGGGATGAGCCTGGTCCACAAACTGAAGGGAAACGACAAAACTTTTTCACAGCTTGCAGGTACAGCACTGAGTCACGCTGTTCATGAAGGTGCTAAGAGCAGGCGCATTGATGTTGTGTTTGATATCTACAAGGAGACATCCATCAAGGATGCAGAACGAGCCAAAAGAAGTGCAGGCACAGGAATTAATTTCAAGAACATTCAACCTGGGCACAACATCCAGCAGTGGAGAAAGTTACTCGGTAGTTCCTCCAACAAGGCAAGTCTTATCAAGTTCTTGGTAGAAGAATGGAAGGCACCACAGCACAGGGAGAAGCTCAAGGACAAGGAGCTGTATGTCACATGTGAGCAGCGCTGCTTCAAGATCACCAAAGAGCAGTGGGAAGAGGCTCCTGAGCTTAAGTCAACTCAAGAAGAAGCAGACACACGCCTTCTTCTCCATGCACTTCATGCAGCAGAATCTGGGAACAAGTCTGTCATCATCACTGCAGAAGATACAGACGTCATGGTGTTGTGTCTTGGCATGTGCCACAAGATCCCATCCCATCTGTTCCAGAAGTGCGGGACGAAGAACCGGACAAGATTCCTGGATATCACCACACTGAGCCGCACACTGGGAGGCAGCGTGTGTGATTCATTGATTGGTATGTATGCCTTTACAGGCTGTGATACCGTCAGTGCATTCGCTGGCCGAGGGAAGATGACGACACTCAAGCAGGTGAAGATGGACAAGACATACCAGCATGCTTTTCACGAACTTGGACGCTCATGGGAAGTGTCTCCTGAACTCTTTGAGAAGCTACAGGAAATCACCTGCCACATGTACCTACCATCTACCCACACAACTAAGGTAAACAAGCTTCGGTATGAGCTGTTCTGTGCAAGACGTGGAGAGGTAGAGTCAAGTCAACTCCCTCCTTGTGAGGACTGCCTCTTCATGCATGCACTGCGTGCAAACTACCAGGCTGCGATCTGGAGGAGAAGTCTTCAGAGCCAGCCATTTGTTGCGAACCCAACAGACTGCGGTTGGATGACAGATGAGGACGGTAAGCTTGCCGTCAACTGGATGCGAGGCTCACCAGCACCAGATGCTGTTATGCAGCTACTGTCTTGCAAGTGTGTGCGGTCATGCGAACTCCCTAAGTGTACTTGCCTCAGCAATGGTCTAAAATGCACGGACATGTGCAGGTTACAGACATGTCAGAACAAGGCTATTGAAGAAGAGCCGGTGGCACAACAGTCAGATTCCGAGTCTGACGTAGATGATATTTAGGAGTAGTAATTTGCCATAATAGTATGTACAAGCCCATGGCATGCTTAGTGTGTATTTACAGGACTTGTATTAAATGTGACAATTACTATATGCATTTTGTTGACATTTAGGCATTCCTGTCCCCAAATTTGACATTTTAAAAAAAATCGGAATTTTCGGTAGGGTATGTCTATTCAAGAAGTGATAACGACCATTAAGCTACCAATGTGCAAGGGCTATCATATCAAAACATAAACTAGAGACATGTAGCAAGCTAAAAACACCTAAGAGAATTAGTCACCCCGGGTGGTACCGATATCCCAAAATTTGGGTCTTGGCTCATGGACTATATTGAGATATTGGTAAACTTGAGGATATATTGTAAAAAAATTGGCAGGAAAGCTCTAGTTGCTTTTAGAAGTCTGTCTGAGCGGGAAATTAGGATTGATATATCGCTGATATGTTCTGAAAACACTATTTCAATGTAATCTATTTCAAATAAATTGCCATTAGTTAACACAAATAAAAATGTTACCAAGTTACTGTTACAGTTTCTATAGGTCTATCATCTACAGATATTGCCAGACGTCTTGATCCCAGAGAGGGTGGCCATGAATGAATCACCGGTACTCCATAGGCTACACCTCTGTCATCTGGAACGCCGGCTTATATATAGGCCTACTGTTGCGGGCATTAATTCTGATCAAATTTTGATATGTCGAGCAATAAAATTGCTTCCATCACAACCACACCAGTCTCAGTAGCCTACACAATTATGGGTGTAACGACCATCACAACAGAGCCCTGACAGGCCTTTCTCGCCCGAAATGGCTGCTGCGCCGCCAACATCCACCCCGAGATGCCTATCATCACATTCATCAGCCCACCAGGAGACACAGAGTCCAACCAAGCCCTTCTCGCTCTCCACATAATCAACAGGAGGATAGCAGCAGCAGGAGATACTACCACAGCCGACCAGGAGTAGGTATGAAAAATCCTCTACATTTTGGTCAGCTGGGTGTGCTCGATGCTACCACAATAAGTGAGGCCTTATGCTCATGCACCTACTAGGCCCAAGGCTAGTACTCCAGTTGAAGTGATTAACCCAGGAAAGAAGAAGCCCTGGTAATGACCACCATTGCCCCGGGCCCAGGCGAAGGTATTGTCGAGACTCGTAAGCACCTCGACAATTTAAGTTAAGTAGATATACTGGAAGTTTGAATTAGGCGCCAGTATTAGACTAAACTATATATCTTTATAAAAGATATGTACTCTTTCGTATTAGGTTTCTATGGGTTTATTATCCATAATTATATCGAGTTATCATTATAATTAATCCAGTATATCTTGTAGTTAGTTAAATGATGCATTAATGAATAGATATTTACATCCCGCACCAGTTTCCAGTCTTTCCTGTTAACCAGGAAGTAATCTATCTGGCTACTGGAGACCCCAGAGTTATATGTGATCAGATGGTTCTGTCTATTCTTGAACTTCGTGTTACACACAACCATGTTGAGTGCAATGCAGAACTCCAGTATATATTCACCTTCCAGATTCCTCCTTCCGTAACCATTTCCTCCATGTACTCCCTCGTATCCATCTGCAGATGCTCCCACGTGACCATTCAGGTCCCCTCCCAGGATTGTTATTTCATTCTCCGAGAGGCCTGAAATGACACTGACGGTGTCATTCCAGAAGTCCTCTTTTAGCCTGTCATATGCAGATATGACATTCATAATTCCTTCACCAACTTTCAACTTCAAAACAATCAGCCTTTCACTAACTCTCATATAATCTGAAGCACACTTTCCACCCACTCTTCAGCCACCAGAACACCCACTCCTCCTTTCGCTTTATCAGTCTCAACCCCCTTCCAGTAGATCCTATATATTTTCTTTCTTCCTACAATCCACTGTGCCCCATACCTTTTCCAGTGTTTCCTGGGCACAGCAGACGTCCACTCGCCTCCTCTCACACATCTCAGCCACTACCAACTACCATCTACCAACATTCTCACTAGCAATTCTGAGACTGTGGGGGGCATTATTTTGTCTGTATCCTGTGCGGTTTTGGAACATCGGACTTACGTTGTTTATCTTTTGGTCGAGTCATAATTGGTGATTAGGCTGGCAAATGGACATAACCCCCCCACCCAGAACTCCGGCTCCAGGCTACCTCGGGGACCATGTAGGAATCGGTTTTTACACCATACCCGAAAGAGGATTTATGGAGCTCCGATCTTACTCTCAACCATCTGAACAATTTTACCAATACACCTAAACTTCGTTAGATGCGGGAATAGCCTCATGAAAATATGACAGGGCCTGGGATTGAACCTGGGACCCTTGGGCTACGAGGCAAACACCTTACCAGTGTTACCAAGAAAGATATCTCACTTGGCAAGGTCGGCTCAAGTTATTTCCGCATCCGGTCTGTTTTAGGCTGACCTATTTTCACTGACTTTACACTACTTCACCTTCCGGGAAGCGAAGGCTCCGAACAGAGAGGAACAAGCCTGAGCCGAAACGACCTGGAGTCCGTCAGAGGTGAACGGGAATGGTGAGTCAACTTCACTGAGCGGTGCACAACACGCACCATGTGCTACACAGACACACTAACGGCCCAACATTTTAGCAATACACCTAAACTTCGTTAGATGCGGGAATAGCCAAAAATTATCCGATAAAAGGGGGAATAAGAGGAAAAATAGCTTATAATTGGGGAAGGGGGGGGGGGGGGAAACATATGTAGGAGTGGTAGCAAGTAATTTAGGGCAATTATCTCACCTAATCACAAATTGCTTTGTTTTGAGTGCCACTGGGATGTTTTCTAAATTTTGTTATGCTCTGGATCTATTGAGGACGGTTGCAGAGCACCAGAAAAAACTCTATTGAGGACGGTTGCCGTTTATGGGTTAATTGTCCTGTAGGATTATATTTTTGACCTGCCCGTTAGGAGGGCTATGGAGCTCTGATCCTGCTTTCAATCATCTTTACAATTTAACCAACACACCTAATTAGGTTCTTTAGATGCCTAAGGAACCTCCTGAAAATCTGTGATCAGGGCGGGAATCGAACCCGGGTCCCTTGGGTTATGAGGCAATCACGTTACCACGAGACTAATAAAGGTACCTCACTTAGACTGCAGCAGTCTAAGTGTACTTCTACATCTAGTTCAGTTTCGGCTAATCTATTTTCATTGACTTAAATTTATATCATGCAGGGACTTACATGGACAGTTGCCACAGATTGATAGACCGCGCCGTCTACCACAGCACTGGCGTATGCCACTAACACACTGACTGTTCTGAGCCTCAAACACTCGACCTCTCGGTATTCAGGTGAGTGCTCTACCTGTAAAGTCAGTAAAAATAGGTTAACCTAAACAGAACCAGATGCAGAAATAGCTTGAGCCGACCAGGCCAAGTGAGATATATTTCTTGGTCTAACTGGTAGAGTGTCTGCCTCATAGTCCCGGGTTCAATCCCAGCCCATGTCATATTTTCGGGAGGCTATTTCAGCATCTAACTAAGTTTAGGTGTGTTGGTAAAATTGTTAAGATGGTTGAGAGTAAGATCGGAGCTCCATAAATCCTCTTTCGGGTATGGTGTAAAAACCTATTCCTACAGGAAGAGGTTGTAAAAGCTCGGTCTATAATCTGCTGAGCATATATTATATGCTCAGCAGATCAGGAGAAGGGTCGAGAGGTATTTTGCTATTGTTACGACTGGGACTGCGAATAAAACAAGGGCACTTAAAGATTGGACTAGTAATAGGGCACTATGCAACAACGGTACGCTAGATCCAAACCCCTGAACTTATATGCCGGCGAACAAAACACCTATACCCTCCAGAGTTAATCTGCGATAACGGGGTATCCTTAACTGGGCATAAATGTACTCTACTTCAGGCTAACCCACACTGGTATAGCCTGATAACACACAGGATGCAAGTTACGTTAAAATGCATAAACAAGAATCTAGGGAAAGATCAATTAAATCACTGCAAGATTTAATATAATAAAAAGATGCTTTAATACAGTTACTCTAAACAACAATAAACTCTTCACTCCTATCTGAAAGAAAGTTAAGTATAGTCCTACAGCATAGACCTGGAAACTTCTGAAGAATGTCTGATGCTCATAAGATGCTCGTATCTTAAACTATATAAATGCAGGAGGCAGGACACCACACGTGTAAATGGAATACACAAAAAGATAGGACATATAATGTTAACTGACACGAGAATACTATAAATGCGCAACGGTAGTAATGCTCGACACTAAAAGAAGTACTTCCTTATCAACGAAACAGTCTACTATGGTTGTGCAACTCAACAACAACCTAGACTAATAAATGCTTGTGAATAATAATGCATACATATCAAAAGAGCTTAGGTCCTAATTAGCGTCTGCTAGGCGAATAAAGTCTAGCTGGGATATCAAGGTTAGGAAACTGTGGCTGAGCAAGACAGGCTCATAGCCTAGCGTTGTCCTTAAGGCGGTATGATTAACGTTACGTTAATGACGGGGATGCTCTCTTGGTAGATCCAGATCTCAAGTATCTGGCTCTACCCTGGCGATCCCACTAAAGTCAAGCAAAGAGGCAGCACTGTGTTATAAGGTAGTAGGCTAATGCCCTCTTACAACACGATGCTGCGCTCGCAAAAGACACAACCAAAAGGACGACCCAGGCTACCACAGAAACCGTCGAAGTCGTGTAGGTATAAATGAACCATACACACATCGGTGACAACGACAACAGAAACCTTATCCCAGTCTAGCATTAAATAACCGAGCAGAGCACTACTGATCATGAGGGAGACACACACAAAGAGTCATCAAACCTCCATAACTTAAGGACGCTGAGGGAGACACACACAGAGTCATCCAACCTCCATAGACTAAAAACCCTTATAGCCTATTCTAATACATGTAAATATATCTGAGAGCGACGCACACAATATGATGGGCCGATATGAAATCGTGTACAGAACCCAAAGGGAGTGCTGTGATGTTAAAATACTAGAGGAATGAAAGGAAGGAAGTTGAGTGAGAGAGACAGTATCAGAATGGTGGGAATATGGGGGAAAGTTGTAAAAGGGATGTTAGTCGTGTGCACCCCTGGCCTGCTCTGAGGAAGGCAGCTCCCGTGGACCCACATGTACACAGGAGCCCACAAAGACGCGGTGGTCGGCCAATCACAGGCCGATACGTCACAAGGCAGCAGGCCCCTGGGACGCGCCAGGAACCACCAGCCAATCAAGTGCGTGGAAAAGCCCGCGCGAGGGAGGGAGAAACTCCTCCGGGAGGAGGAGGGAGGAGGGAGGCAACACTCACTACCCCCTCGCTGCCCGTTCTCTCTCTCTCCTTAACTTCACACTACAATGCATGTTACATTCTATTAATGATATAAAATACTTCCCATTATCACAGACGAAAATAAAGACCACCACTGGTCTGGCTGTGACAATACGATTGCTAGGAAAGAAAGAACAACATTCTCTGATAACTGTAGCCCATTTCGATGTCCCTGGCGAGCGCTAGTAGCTAACGAGAGGCGATTCTGCCAGCGCTGGTAGGCGTACGTCACACTATCTATATCTGGAAGATCGTACAAAAGATGGTACCAGACCCTTCCAATTCAAGTATACAACCGTCGACCTCAAACATGAGAACTGGGCATAAATTCAGCCAAAAGACCATCCCCTCCCAAGTCCATTAAGACAATAATTAACATCGTCCAGCTTCTCAAACAATGGCCCCAGGATATTCAACAGTCTTTCAAAATAATTGCGAGATATCACCAACTGTCATAGATGTATACATATTTATAAGTTTAAGTGGAGATGTTGTCGTATGAACCTCTGGTGCAGAATAAAGGCATCAATTGAACTCAATACCCAACCAGTAGCTTACGTGGATCTCCAGAGGAGGGACACAAGATGCGAGAGCAGCAGTGGACCACCATGACTGTGAGGCAACAGCTTCTAAATTAAAATGTCAGTCAGTAACCAGCCCTTACTCCCATAAGGGGTAGGGAGGATCAGCAATAGACACAAGAAGGAAAAAGAGGTGAACACATAATAACAGTTTCCCCACAAAAAACAAGCACACAATTAGCATTCAGAAGCACCAATGCTCATCAGCCCCCGAATGGCTTCACCTCAGATGTTATACTTCCAGACAAGGTCTCTTCACATCAACATCTGGGATAAAGACCTGCCAGATTTTTCACTTAAAAAGGGTCCAAAGACCTAGCTTCATGTAGCCTACTATAACACAGTAATTAATTCCTCCATTAATTTCTGTCATTTGCAAAAAAAATTTGCTTCAACTATTCCCTTTTCACGCTTTGACACACATTCTGATACCATATCATATCATTTTCCCGGCTTTCCTAAACCAAACTAAACTAAAATATGGTTTAAATAAGGTATAGTAGCCTAAATACCCTCCCACATCATGTCCCCCTAGAATAGCCCTATACGTCCCCTAAGCTCATATCACCAGAACTCGCAATAGTAGTAGTTTTCACTTCCAATCGTAGTATGCTTTTATAGTCAATGAAAAGTTATATTGCATGTACAGAATCGGATGTACAAGAATACCATTGGTATATTTCAATTTTCAAAGTTAGCGCCAACAGTGAACGCCCTGCGTCTGCGCACTGAGGCAGGAGCACACAAGCGAAGGGAGTGAACTACACAGGGCTGCCTACAATAAAGGTAATGTTATCCTTTTTCCTCACTTTATTGTACAGTAACTGTGGTGAGCTTGTTTACGAGTGACCCAGGCATAGTTTACATGCAACTATATATGTGAATGTATTGAGTATAGTGTGATATGTGGTGTTATAGGGTTGGCTGGGGCGGCGTGGAGCAGATCAATGGCTGGGGAGGGAAGGAGCATCATCTCGGCTACACTCCACACACACATCACTCATACATTTTTACCCTCCCCGGATCCTTCCTTTTGATGTAGTAGATACCTTGAACATTGACTAACAAAAACTCAATAGTTAGGCTTAATGTTGAGGATAATATGTCCATGTAGCATAATATATCCACTGTTCCAGCAAAATATTCTTGACTGCAACTGTACCAGACACATACACACACACACACACACACACACAGGCTACATACGCCGGCCGGTAGCGACAACATAAACCACTTACACTAACATATAGAACACATAGCAACACCATAGCACACTAACACAGCAGCAACTAATGATGATAGTCAGTTGTAGTATTGTACACATGTGATAAATAGTGTGTGTGATGTGTGCTGCCACGGGTCACCACACTGTATAGGGAGGGGGGGGGGGGGGGTATACTAGTTGACTAAGTCTAGGCCTAGAATATTTAATTACTAATTACAAGTCCATTTTCTGGTTATGGTGCCATTTTACTATAGGGGCACGCATTTGACAGGTACCACCAAGGATTTAATAGGCCTACAGAATTGTTTTCGGTTTTCACACATCCAACACCAAGGCCTAGTTTGCCTTTTTCCATAGGATCTACTGTAAGAAACTGTAAGAAAGGCACCAAGCTCACCCTTTTCTGGTGTACGAAACACTAACAAAATAATGGGGACACTGTAAGATTAATAGGCTATAAAGTTTAGGCTATGTAATTAAATTGCTTAAAAATTGGGAATTTTTTTATTTTAATACCACACATTTTCCGAGTGTTTTTTATAAACAAATTTGTTCATTTGCATCAATATATAGTGTTTGTAATTAATTAGAAATCTCGGGTAAACCTATTTTCCCCATTAGGCCTATCGATCGATGTTGAGACACGCCCCCAGATAGTGATTTGAAAAGACATTAGCCTAACTTAACAACCTTACCTAACCTAACCTAGTATTATGGGTGGGGGTTGCCGCCCCCACACCCCCGCTGGTTGAGTAGATAATATTCAAGGACAGTAGTGCGACGTTATGAGAAACAATTTATTAGGGAAAATAGGCACCAATAGATTCGCCATATTTTTCTCCATAGGCCTATAGTCCGCATGGAGGATTTTCGTTATCAACAAATTGAAAAATACCCACTTCACAGACAAATGCACCAACAATTTAAGTCAAAGCGGGGGTGTGGGGGCGGCAGCCCCCACCTATAATACTAGGTTAGGTTAGGTAAGGTTGTTAGGTTAGGCTAATGTCCTTTCAAAGGGGTATAGGGTAGTAAACACTAGGATAGCCTATACCCGGTCAGAGGTAAGAAGAAGAAGAAGAGTCCTGCAGTAGTCTCCTTGAATGCTACCGTTGAGTACTAGGCTAATCCCTTAGTAAATAAAAAAAAATAAATGGCTGTCGATTATACTAAGGTGAAAGAAAGTCGATGAAGTCTACGGTGTTTACTCTGCAATGTTCAGCTTTGATTGTACATTGATAACAGGAAAGTACCGTATTGTTACGAAAATTAAATTTTAGTAGCATACTTTTTAGGTTTTTCTGAGGGTTTAACACATTTTCATATTATCTTTAGAGCTGCCGATAACTGGAAGTACCGTATTGACAACCTCGTTACGAAAAATGGTCAATATACAGGAGGCGCTACAATATTGGTAAAAAATTAAGCTCAATAGCATGTGATTAAGCGATTTTTCTCCAAATTGTTGATGTAGGTGTCATTCCCGGGAAACTAACATAATACATATTATATGGATATTTACGTTTTAAGGGTTTGTTTACACTTCTTCTTTTTCGTCTTCATCTGGGAGACTTCTTTTTCGTGACTGTCAGTCAACAACTGAGACACCTGGTGGCGAATGCAATGAACTATACTGGTGGCGTCGTAGCCAAAGTAATCACCTTACCTAATTCATGCCAAGAGTACTCGAGTTCACTGACACGTGATGTCTATCGACCAATCAGGTGATGCCATGATTTGGAAAACAGGTGGCCCAGGATATAAGCTGTCAGTTTGACTCTGGCCAGCTTGTGTAGAGGGTGTGAGCCGATCAAAGCTTTTTCCACCGTCTTTAAAAACACTGAGGCTTCTTAAGACCTTTTCGCCTTCCAATAAGTGTAAACTGTCCAAAGTGCAATAACCAGTGTTCCAAATACAGCTGACGAGGACAGCTGGTTTTGAAATGCACAAACACTTGTTTTACATGGAAAAATTCGAAACAAAAATCCACCAGCTGTTGACCAAGATGAGTGGTGATCGAGCCTCCAGCGGCCAGCCAGGCAGCCCAGTACCTCCTCTGTTCATTAAGGTTAGTTGGTTGGTTGGGACAACATAAAGGAGCCGGACCACAGCTAGCTAGGGAATCTTAATGGGTCATCGCAAAGTAACATAAAGTAAAAGATTTTTTCGCATAGGATTAAACTGGCATGCAAGGGCTAGTTGGTTACCATACTGATGTTTTGGACCGACAGTTAGCCCATCGATCTTTTTAGGCCTAATAGGTCCGGTAGAGCATAGGCTATACATCATTGCTATATATGTCATTAAGAGCTGAAATGTATTATAAGGGAGAACAAAAATAACATAAAATACATAGGCCTACTGTAAAACAACAAGTTTTTCAGCCAGTACCCAACCAGCGGGGGTGTGGGGGCGGCAGCCCCCACCAATAATACTAGGTTAGGTTAGGTAAGGTTGTTAGGTTAGGCTAATGTTAACCCCATTCTTACTAGGTTAGGTTAGGTAAGGTTGTTAGGTTAGGCTAATGTTAACCCCATTCTTACTAGGTTAGGTTAGGTAAGGTTGTTAGGTTAGGCTAATGTTAACCCCATTCTTACTAGGTTAGGTTAGGTAAGGTTGTTAGGTTAGGCTAATGTTAACCCCATTCTTACTAGGTTAGGTTAGGTAAGGTTGTTAGGTTAGGCTAATGTTAACCCCATTCTTACTAGGTTAGGTTAGGTAAGGTTGTTAGGTTAGGCTAATGTTAATCCCATTCTTACTTCGTTAGGTTAGGGTAATGTTACCCTTATGAAAACCCAAACAAAGATTTTATTAGGGTTACTGTGTAATTTTAACATGAACATTAGTAAAATCCGAGCCTTGGCTCGTGTTTTCGAAATGTCGGGTTATATGGGTATGGAAATTTACAAAACCCGAGCCAACATGTTAATAAGGTTACTGTGTTATTTTCATTTTTAAATTAGTTAAATCCGAGCCAAGTTTCGTCAAAACTTGGCTCGGGTTTTCAAAAAGTCAGGTTTTATGGGTCTGGAAATTGACAAAACCCGAGCCAATATTTTACCAAGGTTACTGTGTTTTTTTCATTTTTACATTTGTTAAATCCGAGCCAAGTTTCGTCAAAACTTGGCTCGGGTTTTCAAAAAATCAGGTTTTATGGGTCTGGAAATTGAACAAACCCGAGCCAAATTTGGGTTACAAATGTGTATTATCGTGTTCTATAGTGTTCTATACGCTTTTTACCCCTCAATTTCCCTGATCTTCATAGCCCTCCCCACTATCGGGGGGCGTGTCTTTAGATTGATGGATAATGGGTAAATGCTTAATTCCCATTCAATTTCATCACTAGATTAGACTAAAACACCAAAAACAAAATCAAAATTCCAAAAAAAATACCTGAAAAACACGTTGTTGCGTCTCCTGTATATTAACCCGAAAAATAAATGTTTGTACCATACTTTTTTATTAGGTTTTGCCGAGGGTTAAAACAAATTTTCTTATGATCTTTAGAGCATATAGATTCAATATTAATCTTCAAATATATCAACAAAATTTGTGGTATTAAAATAACATTGAACCAAAAATTGTTCAGGGTAATTATAGGGAATAGGCTCGCACCCTTATTTTTCATGTTTTTTCCTCCAGATTTTGAGAAATTAGTGTTTTCATGGTCTTAGTTAGAATTCCAATGTGGGATAAACTACACTTTGTTACACTTTGTTGTATTCCGTCCATTAGTGACACAGTTGAGCTGGGGCTCCACTGCAACCAGGCAGCTCCCTTTCTTCCACTCTCCATTCCAGAAGTCGGTTGGAGTTGGCGCAGGGGTATCCTGGTGTTGGTGGCCGGTCTGGTATTTTGGCCAGCCACATGTCCAAGTGTTTCTTGAAGGTGTCTGGAGACACCCCGGTCATGTTCCTGAGAGGGGCTGGTATACAATTAATATCGGTTTTTATAAATGTAATAAAAATTATTCTCCCACAGTGGATTGTACATGAGTACAGTACAGTATAAGGATTCCATAGCAGGGTGCCAAAAGGGAAAAAAGTTATGTCAGTAGTAATTAACCCATAAACGGCTGCAAAGCTCATAAGAGGTTTTACTGGGCGACGGCGGCAAAGCTCTTAACCCCTTAAACGCGAAAATACCCTAGGGGCAAGGGTACTTATTTGTGCATTTCTAGCCTTGGATTCTGACAGAATTAGTTATATTTACAATATAGAGCATTATTTGTTTTCAGTATGCTTTTATTTTACATATATGATGTATATATGAACCTTCAAGAGTGCTAAAATAAGTTGGAAAAATATTTGGGTGGTGAAAAACGAAGATATTGGCCACCCGGTCATAATCTCAGGCGAGAGAGAGCCACATGCAACCCTCCCCTCTCGCTGTCTGTGAGTCAACTGAGGCGAGTTGGCGGTGTCTGGGTGTTATATAACGATCTTTTATGCAACCCACTTCTGCTACATTATCACGGGAGAAAAAAATAACCGATAAACGATGAAAATAAGAGGACAAATAGGTGATAATTGAGGGGGGGGGGGGAGAAACACATGGATGAATACTAGAGGGGAATTATCTCACCTAGAGACAAATTCCTTTGTTTTGATAGCCCCTGGGATGTTTTGGAAGGCTTTTTTTTATGGTAAGCCTTCCGTGAGGCCTATCGCGTTTGACGGGTTAAGAGGGAGGCCTAAACAAAACATTTAAACAGCCCCAGTAGCACTAAACATTTTTTTTTTTTTTCCCCTATACCTCATATCACTCCTCCACATCCCCTCCTTCCTCCCTTTCCCCTCCCCCTTCAATTATCACCTATTTTCCCTGTTATTCCCTAATTCGTTGGTATATTTTTGTGCTAACATTAGCAAACTGTGTGGGGGATGTGCTTACGTGCCTAGCGGGTGTGTTACATAACCGAGTGTGTGTATGAGTAGGCTCAGTGTGGCTTGAGGCCTTGTGGAGGGAGGGGTTGCCTCAATTTTCTCCATAATTCATGAATGGGCTGGTCCATCTATATTCGCAATTTTGACCAGAAAAATTATATTTTAAGAACATAAGAAAATGGGAGTCCGCAAAAAGCCGATCGGCCCACACAAGGCAGATCCCTGTCACACCCAACCCCAATTACAAGACCCAATTATAGACCCATCTCACTAATACCTTGAGTACTGACCCCACCAAAACGGTCAGAGATTAACACAAGATTACGGGGGTCTGCTGAGCGCCGATTGGCCCACACCTGGTAGATCCCCCTCACACCCAACCCATCTCGTCCATATGCCTATCTAATTTTATCTTAAAGTTCCCTATCGTTCTTGATCCCTCTAGAACGGATCAAGATCCCTCTATATCACTTGGTATAGGCTATTCCACCCATCTACAATTCTGTTACCAAACCAATATTTGCCTATATCTTTTCTGAAACTAAATTTATCTAATTTGAAACCATTTGTACGAGTTATTTCGCCATCACTGAGCTTTAGTAAATTTTTCATGTCTCCTTTATTAATTCCACTAACCCACTTGAATACCTCTATCATGTCACCCCTAACTCTGCGTCTCTCTAACGAATGTAAGCCTAATTTCTTCAACCTTTCTTCATACGGAAGATTTCTAATATTATGAATAATTTTTGTCATTCTACGTTGTACTCTCTCTAATGAATCTATTTCCATTCTGTAATAAGGACACCAAAATTGAACAGCATAATCCATATGGGGTCTCACTAATGACAAGTAAAGTTTTAAGATAACATCAGCAGTTCTGTTACTCACACTCCTAGATATGAACCCGAGAATCCTGTTTGCCTTGTTACGAACGCTTATACATTGTTTTCTAGGCTTCAAATCATTGCTAACAAACACACCTAGATCTTTCTCAGTCTGAGTTTTCTAATTCCATATTAGCTAGTTTATATTTAAAATTTGTATGCATCTTCCCTATCTTTAATACCTTGCATTTGTCAATGTTAAACTTCATCTGCCATTTTACTGACCATTCGTGTAAGGTATCTAGATCCCTTTGCAGACACTCTATATCTCTAACTGAATCAATTTTTCTCCCCATTTTGGTATCGTCTGCAAATTTACTTATCCTACTAGTTATACCTAAATCAAGGTCATTTATGTATATAATAAACAACAGAGGACCTAATACAGATCCCTGGGGGACACCACTCTTGACTGATCCCCATTCTGACTTAGTACCATTTATGCTGACTCTGCTTCCTACCAATTAGCCATGACCTAATCCATCCTAACAATGCCCCACCTATTCCATGTGCCTCAACCTTTCTCATCAATCTCCCATGAGGGACTCTGTCGAAAGCTTTACTGAAATCTAAATATATTATATCATATGACTTGTCATTATCTACTGCTTCATATACCTCTGAGAAAAAACTAAGCAAATTAGTAAGGCAAGAACGTCCCTGAGTGAATCCATGCTGAGAAGGATTGATTAAGTTAAATGTTTCTAAGTGGTTTCTCATTTTCCTAGCAATAATTGACTCTAGTAGCTTTCCTATGATTGAAGTGAGACTAATGGGACGGTAATTGGATGCTATTGATTTATCACCTTTTTTGAAAATCGGAACTACATTTGCAAGCTTCCAAGCTTCTGGAACTATACCTGTTTCTAATGAATTGTTAAAAAGAAATTTTAATGGGTAACATAAGAACATAAGAAAATGGGAGTCTGCAGAAAGCCGATTGGCCTAAGCAAGGCAGATCCCTGTCCCACACAACCCCAATTACAAAGCCCAATTATAGGCTCAACACTCTAATACCCTGAGGATCATCTTACCAAAACGGTTAGAGATTAACGCAGGATTATGGGGGTCTGCAGAGCGCTGATTGGCCCAACCCTGCTGATCCCCCTTCACACCCAACCCTTCTCGTCCATATGCTTGTCCAATTTTTATCTTAAAGCTCCCTATCGTTTTTAATCCCACTATAGCACTTGGTAGTCCATTCCACCCATCTACAACTCTGTTACCAAACCAATATTTGCCTATATCTTTTCTGAAACAAAATTTATCTAATTTGAAACCATTGGTACGAGTTTTTTCGCTATCACTGAGCTTTAGTACATTTGTCATGTCCCCTTTGTTAATCCCACTAACCCACTTGAACACCTCTATCATATCCCCTCTAACTCTGCGTCTCTCTAACGAATGTAAGCCTAATTTCTTCAACCTTTCTTTATACGGAAGATTTCTAATATTATGGATCATTTTTGTCATTCTACGTTGTACTCTCTCCAATGAATCTATGTCCATTCTGTAATAAGGACACCAAAATTGAACAGCATAATCCATATGGGGTCTCACTAATGACAAGTAAAGTTTTAAGATAACATCAGCAGTTCTGTTACTCACACTCCTGGAGATGAACCCGAGAATCCTGTTTGCCTTGTTTCGAACGCTTATACACTGTTGTCTAGGCTTCAAATCATTGCTAACAAACACACCTAGATCTTTCTCACAATTCGAGTTTTCTAATTCCACATTAGCTAGTTTATATTTAACATTTGTATGCATCTTCCCTATCTTTAATACCTTGCATTTGTCAATGTTAAACTTCATCTGCCAATTTACTGACCATTCGTGTAAGGTATCTAGATCCCTTTGGAGGCACTCTATATCTCTATCTGAATCAATTGTTCTCCCCATTTTGGTATCGTCTGCAAATTTACTTATCCTACTAGTTATACCTAAATCAAGGTCATTTATGTATATAACAAACAACAGAGGACCTAATACAGATCCCTGGGGGACACCACTTTTGACTGCTCCCCATTCTGACTTCGTACCATTTATGCTGACTCTCTGCTTCCTACCAATTAGCCATGACCTAATCCATCCCAACAACGCCCCACCTATTCCATGCGCCTCAACCTTTCTCATCAATCTCTCATGGGGGACTCTGTCGAAAGCTTTACTGAAATCTAAATATATTATATCATATGACTTGTCATTATCTACTGCTTCATATACCTCTGAGAAAAAACTAAGCAAATTAGTAAGGCAAGAACGAACGTCCCTGAGTGAATCCATGCTGAGAAGAATTTATTAAATTAAATGTATCTAAGTGGTTTCTAAATTTACTAGCAATAATTGACTCTAGTAGCTTTCCTATGATTGATGTAAGACTAATGGGACGGTAATTGGATGCTATTGATTTGTCACCTTTTTTGAAGATCGGAACTACGTTTGCAAGCTTCCAAGCTTCTGGAACTATACCTGTCTCCAATGACTTGTTAAATAAAAATGTTAATGGGTAACTTAACTCATCCCTACATTCTTTTAATACTCTAGCATATACCTCATCAGGACCAGGCGATTTATGAGGTTTCAGTCTGTCAATTTCCTTAAGCACATCATGTCTACTTATAGTAACCGTACTTAACCTATTTTCTATACTATCGCTATATACCTTACGGACTTCTGGAAACTGTGCCAAATTTTCATTAGTGAAAACGGATAGAAACTGACTATTTAATGTACTGCACATTTCTAAATAATTTTCTGTCATTTCTCCTATCGAAGTTTTAAGGGGGCCTATTTTATCTCTAACTTTAGATTTATATAGCTGGTAAAAAGCCTTAGGGTTATTTTTTGAGTCATTGGCTATCCTGATTTCATAATTTCTTTTGTCTGTCCTTATACCTTTTTTAACCTCTCTTGATAGATTCTGATAGTAAGCAAGTAGGTGAATTTCCCTTTCTTAATTTTTCGATATATTCCTCTCTTTTTTTCCTAGAAGGTCTAATAGTCTATTATTCATCCATTTGGGTTGGTTCTGTGTTGATCTAAATTTTCTTTTGGGGATATATTTATTTTGTGCATTGTGGAGTGAAGAAATAAAATGATTATATGTAGCTGTCAAATTATCCTGAGTTAAGACAGGTATCTGAGAGAGAGTATGTTCATTAGCGCTTGTTTTATTGTTGTCACAGGTTACTATCTTCATAGTGAAGGTAAAATAGGCTCTTATGAATAAGTAATAACGATATTTATCGTAAAATGGGATTATAGGCCTGAATGGAGCCAATATGCTCGCCCATGGGGAGCTAGTTCAATACCCCCCCCCCCTCGCCGTTGCCGAATTAAGGATTAGAGGAAAATAGAGTTTAAGGAATTGATACGCGAGTGGGGGGGGGAAATCCGGAGGTTTCGCCCCCCTGGACTTTATAGGGGGGTCCGGGGGGATCCCCCCCCCCCCATGATTTTTTTTGACATTTTAGGGTGTCAGAGAGGGCATTTAGCTACTTTTTCAAGGCTATAAAATGGCTCAGATACTGTTAAAAAAATGTTATTTAGACAAATTTTGAAAAAAGCTAATATATAATAGGATAGGCTAATAAATAAAAAAAAAAAAAAATCCTAATCCTAGGTCGTTATAGTATGCTTTTCCTACATTCCGTTGCTGATTTTATTGTACCGGTACTTGGGAGTTGGGAAATATAATTGAAGAACTTAAAATAATGTTATTTATTTTTATATTTTTTATATTAATATGTTGAGGACAGCAGCCCGCAACCCTAGCGACCAGCCCAGCAGTAGAAAACTATATGCCGCCTTAATGTATATTCTAGTTTAACCCTTAAAAAGCGGCTCACCACATAAGTCGTTTTTAATAAAGCTGGACTATGTGGCGGCGCTCGACATAGGTCGAGTGGCAATTTCAGCACGTAATGTTGCTGAGAGAGAGAGACAAGTGGTGGCAGGAGACTAGCGAGCGTATGACTGCTCCAGACCACCGCGGCGAACCTACTGACACGAATCTCAGCTCCCCCCTCCCTCTCTCACTCGCTATATACGGAATTGTATCGGGAAAGTGGCTAATTACCTGCTTTTTGCACTCGCGTTGCACGGTTATTGCAAGAAAACTAGCCATCATAAAAGGATCGTTATGGTGTCATTCGAAAGCTCTGTTTATGCCCTTTCAGGGATAAATACTTGTTTTACGTTCTGGGTCTTATTTAGGCATGAAAATGATCACGTAAACAGCCCTATTTTGGCTAAAAACACCCCGCTGGGCGGTACATATAAATAAACCGCATAGGCCGCTAAAGAAGGGTTAATATACTGTAGGCTATATCTATGAACTACAAATGATTAGTATTATTATCCTCCCAGCCTCCCTACAAATACAGGTTGGAGTCCTACTATCCTGGGAAGCTTTTATCAGTAGCATTACGGTGTAGCATGCTGTCTTGCCATCTGTTGTCAAGAGGTTCGGTAACGTTAGTAAGGTAACCTAATCTGGTTGGTACAACCCCATTATCTATGTGTAATTCAGTCCCATGTGTAATTTAAATTCCCCACTTAGCCCACTATCAAGGTGGGGCTAAGTTTGGGAAGGATGCAAGAAAGAATCAATTCCTAGCAAATCAATTGTCAAAATCATAGGCCTAAGGCTATACCGGTACTGCACATCACACCAAAAGTAATTGGAAAATACTAAACATGAAATCTACATCCATAACAGTTGAAAGGGCAATTTTACCCCCCCCCCCAAAAAAAAATAAAGATTTTGTTCCCGTCTTCTGATATGCCATAGGCTATTAACCCTCTCACGTCCGTGATGCATTTTGAGCATATTAGGGATACTTTAAAGCCTTTGTTACCGTCAGGGGTATTTAGAAACCTTTAGTTTAGTTACTTCAACCTCTGCAGTTGTCTTTGAGTTAGCTGTGGGCAGAAAACTAATTTTGGAGAGGTACTGTAATTATAAGAGTGAGAGAACTCTATTTATTATTGCTAATCTGGCAACCTCTGCGTCATATGGTAGTGAGAGGGTTAACCCAGTGAGACCCAGCGTCGCACGTGATGCGTCGGCAGTGTTTGATCACCAGCTCCCAGCGACGCATCACGTGCGTCCGGCATATTAAAATCAGTTACGTGGCTCGTAAGGTAGGAAATGGCGGGAGAATAGGAGGGGGAGGTACCGTAGTGTGTGTGGGAGCCGGGCCGGTAGGTGTGAGCGGGCCAAGACAGCCGCGCGGCCGGTGGTGGTGGGCTTAGTGGGGATACTTTACACCCTTAGTTCACCGCCACTTTGAACCTTCATTACTCCGGTCGTATGGGAGCTAGAGGCTTGAGATTTATGTGAGACACTCCTTAGGATGTATGCCGTTCAATGCCATACTCAGTTTTCACCCTAGTGCTCCCGGGCGGGTGGTCATGCGGGGGAGACGAACTTTCGACCCCCTGCCTCCCCAAATGACCGAGGTGAGTTTTTTTTATTGTTTTCTTCATTTCTCACCATTCTCTTCCATTTTGGCTCAACACATTTTTTTGAGGCCCCCCCCCCCCCAAAAAAAAAAATATCCGAGGTAGATTTTTTTTTTCATTTCTCATCCTTGTCTTCCATTTTAGCAAACAAAAACAAGAAGTGAAAATGGCTTGGGACTGGGGTGAACAAAATATTATAACTAGCCGGGGCTCAACGGGTTAAGGGCAATGATTAGGTTATTCTTACAGTAGATCCTCTGGAAAAAGGCAAACTAGGCCTGTGTATCCAGCTCAGTGCCAGTACTTGCACTGCTGCGGTCGTTCACTGTGTTGGCGGCGGCGTCAGCAGATGCAACATTTTTACTATTCTGTATTTTTGCTTCATAATCAAACTTCAAATCTTGTCTTCCCCATGCTTTATAGGCTATTAACCCTAGATTAGCGGGTCCTCTGTGGCCGTTTTGGGCCTTTTCAGGCCATTCTGACTGCTATATCAACCATCAGTATGAAAGGAACTGTATTGCGCCAAAAACTAGGTGGAAATCGCTACACAATGACGCCACATACAGCTACGTAGCACTCGTGGAGCACTGACAGTGTTACCTCGAAGATGGAAGTTTAGCTGATTTTGCTACCTTGCTCACTTTTAGCGAACTATTGGTTACACTGTCATCCTCCCGCGCGGTGGGGGAACTGGAGTTAGTGTGGGCCGGGAGGCCACAGATGTCGGACGTATGGATCATTACTATCCCACCCATTTTCACTCGATTTCCACCCTTTTTTCACCCGTTTTTTGCCAGTTTTTTCAACTCGACTTATGTGGTGTGCCGCTTTTTAAGGGTTAAGTTAGATAATAGGAAGGTCGGTACCAGTAAGTATGGTTAGACTACACTCAGTACACTGGAGTCTGGAAATCAGTTACGGTACCCAGGTCCTGGGCCCCCCTCAACCCGTGTATCCCACATTAGAATTATAACTAAGACCATGAGAACACTAATTTCTCAAAATCTGGAGGAAAAAACATGAAAAATAAGGGTGCGAGCCTATTCCCTATAATTACCCAAAAGATGTTAAGGGGGGCAAGGCCCCCCCCTACCCCACCCAGGGCCTATTGAAATCCTCATATAATTAACTCTTTCCCTGTGGGTGACGTTCTGGAACACATTGGCAATTTCCAGGCTTTAAAAGCCGTAGAAATCGAGTGTCAGTGGGCGGGAGCATGAGGGACCTCCGTCCGACCCTCAGAGCAGCCAGCCGCTCACTGAGGGAGACTGTGTCTCGTGCGGCTGTCTCGACAGTGTTGCCGAGTGAGCGAGAGCTAATAATTAGCGAGTTTTCCCGAATGTCTATGGCAACGCTGCGGGTGAACCCCGCCACCTACGAAGCTCGTTCTGGTGTCATTTTGAAGCGATTTTCGCATAGTTTTCGGCAGAATACAGTTCATTTAATGCAGATAATTGATTAATCATTCAGGAGTGCCTGAATATGCCCTAAATAGCGCAAATAAGCCCACAGAGAAAAAGTTTAAACAGTAGGGGGCAAAAACCTAATTTTCCCAACGCGAGTCGCCGAGGCTACACTCGCGGCCGATGTAAACAAAGCCACCCACCTCTTGCGAGGTAGGCGATATAGAGTATATATATATTTTTTTTTCAGGATCAGTAATACATTTTTATGCGCATTTAGACACATATAGGAATGAAATACATGTTATAAGAAACCTATAGGCCACGAGAAAATTTATATGAATTTAATTACATAAACTATATACAGTAGTCCCTCGAATTTTGCGTGTTTCAAATTTGCGAACGGGACCCAAGATTTGACCTTTTTTGCGGAACTTGATATGTGCGATATTACTTGAGTTTTGCGGGTGGCGCCAAATGATACCAGGGGTTTCCGCACTAGTTTTCGGGGGGAGGGGTAGCAGGGTCGTGACATCGGGCCGCTCTGCGGCCCATTGTTTACTGTTTATAGATTCTCCCACGCTCCTATACGTTCTCACGCTCTCGCATAATCGACTTCATTGGGCAAAATTTAAGTATTACCTGTGCCCTGGGTCCCCTGAACTATAAACCACAAGTATTTTCTTTGCAAAATAAAAATAAAGGATACAAACAAACAAAAAATCTTAAGTTTAACACCCTGAATCTGTATTTCTGTGTTTTTCTTTATTGTAGGATGTATAATTAAGTGTATGTGTCATAATGTGTGTACAAACAAGGACGAAAATCACCAAAAAATAGGCCCTCGATGATGAGATGTCGACCATATTCAATTAATCCCATAAGGTTAGTTATTTGAAATTTGCGATTTTGAATTTTGCGGGCCGCAATGTCTGACCATATTCTCGCAAAATTTGAGGGAGTACTGTACTGTATTTCGATTTTTTTTTTCTTTTCAGGATCAGTAATAAATTTTTATGGGCATTTAGACATTGGAATGAAATACATGGTATAAGAAACCTATAGGCCACGATAAAATTGATGTCTGAATTTAATTACATGAACTTTATATTGTCCCACTTTAATATTAATAATAGACGAAATATAGCCTAAAGACAACTCGGTGGAAATTTTGCATTCGCGGGTGTAACGTCGATCGTTTGTTGACATAGCGCTCGAGGTTAATAGGCTACTTTGCGCATCTAACTAAATTCTCAATATTAGCGGTTCCATTAACCCTCCAGCCCCGGCTATTGTATTCTATAGTTTCCCCGAAACCCGGGGGATTTGGCCGAAAAACTTCTACGCCTAGGCTACCGTATCTTTGTTATTTTGACTGCTTCCGCATTCCCGCGCATCCCCAAGCGTAGATGTGTTTCGTACCTGTAGAATGGCATTGAGTAGAGCTCTCGTCAACTGGTTCAGTTGTGATGACGATTTCCGTGGAGAGAACTTTGTGGCGATGTCAGCCATATGAGCCACTTTTCACTACTAAAACAACAACATACAGTCACACCCAAACAAACGACGCCTCTCCTTCTTGTGTTCGGCATCGGGCATACCGGCTGTGTTTATATGCGTCGGACGGACGGCTTTCAAAACAAGCTTACAGGCTTTCAAGCTGCCGGAGCCTCAGAGCCCTTCCGGGGTCCGCGGGCCGCGTTTGTTATGGGTGCCTCAGAGCCCAACCGGGTCTGATGGGTTAAGATTTAGGCAGCAGGATACAGTATATGTTAAGGGCCTCATCCCCCCTAGACTTATTGTCATCGACTCATCGTCATAATTATAGGGTAAGACGGAGTAATTTTGCCGAAAATCGCGTATTTTGACCTAATATAAACTGCCACAAATGGAATTTATAAATTTTGTATTTGTTATCTATACATTCAGCCTTTCTGCTATAGATGTCCAAAAAACTAAAACAAAATATAATGTTTTGGTCATGCTGACGAATTTTTGAAAATATCACTTGCGGCGAAATTACCCCGCCCGGCGGGGTAATTTCGCCGCGACCTATTTTACGCATCATCTAGCTAGTAAACTAGACAACATTATATTATTAATAGCCAGACAAAACACTAGCGTGCAGGTAAAAGCAATGAAAACATTCACAAACCCAAACTGACACTAAACATGCCAATAGAAAAACATTGCACGCACACACACACAACTGAACAGGGCGGGCAGAGATGCAGGTGTGTCACACGTGTAGGCCTAGGCGCCACTGTGTCTAGTGCGGGTGTGGAGTTGTGGACATGTAGTGCGGGTGTGGTTGTGGATATATTTATTAGGCCTACGGGTGTGGAAGTATTTAGTGCGGGTGTGGACGTGTCTCGTGTGGGTGCGGCGTGTAGGTTGCTAGTACAAAGTACCAGGCAGCAGCTGACGGCTACTGCCAACACTGTGTCACACGCAAACATACAAACCACCCACACACACCCGACCATACCGTCAGACGCGCCGCTAGCCCCGGCTCCAGGCCCTGCGAAACTGCAACAAAACCTAAGCCAAACTAGATCTACAACCTAAGCCAAACTAGCTATACAACCTAAACCATACTTGCTCTACAACCTAAACCAAACTTGCTCTACAACCTAAACCAAACTTGCTCTACAACCTAAGCCAAACTGCAGCCGAATCCATGCAATAGTTTCGGAGATATCGGCGTTTGCATGCAAATTATTAGCGCCGTGGCGAAATTACCCCGTCTTACCCTATACAGTAAAACCTCTCCCATCCAGACTAATTGGGGGAGAACCCTGTCTGAATCTGCCAAAAGTCTGGATATATATTCGGCCATCCAGACAAATCCGAATGGCTGAAACATGAATCTGGATATCTAACTTAACCCTTTGGCGCACGATGACTCGTTCAGAGTCATTAGGTATTTTTTTTCCTAGGCGCAAGATGACTCATTAAGAGTCATTAAACTTAAAAATATTCGCCAAAAATTAAGTTTTCGTCTGACGCGCGTCATATTTGGCATAGATATTAAGTATGAAGTCTAGTTCAATGGGTACAATTGGCAACCTCCTCAGTTTAACGGTTTACTCACGGCTGGCTGGGAAGGGAGCAGAGTACAGCTCAGTTTGTTTTTCGATACTTTCACGTTTATTCGTGTATCTCAGTAACTATTTGGTTTATAGTAATTCTGAAGTTACCAGTGGAATCCTCATTAAATTCCGCTTCCATATGTGTATGCAAATAAAAAATGTTGTGGGCAAAATTTTGAGCTAGCGCGAGTTGGAGATAAGGTATTTAATTTTTGTTGTTACAATTCTTATTTCGGAGTGCCCCAATGTGGTTGTTTTGTATTTATTCTATGTTTTTATTAGCTTATCTTCAAGTTCAATCAATAACGAAGCCGATGGTACCTCATTAATCCAAATACAAGGATTTCTTGGTGGATAAAAACGTCACAAACAAATTATCGCCGGGCACAAAACTGGCTCTGAGTGAGCTGAGATATACTTAGGGAGTGGGAAAAAACTTTGATTGGAAACTATAGGTGCGCCAAAGGGTTAAACAACCAGACTTAGGTTTCAGCCATCCAGACAAATACGGATGGCTGAGTGCTGTCATACAAGTATGGATATCAAACTCGATGTATAGCCCCTTCTGAAACTGATTACAGTGTTCCTCCAATATACACTGACCGAAAGGATGTGATTTCTAAGTATACTGAAGATATAAATGATACTGTGTTTAGGTAGGCACTGTACTCGATTGTACACAGTAGGCCTAGGCCTATGCTTTTTTGTTTTCAAAGTATGCGCACCAATGCACATCAGTAAACAGTACTTTTATTAAACAAAGACTCTTTCCAATACAGTTCATACCACCAACACCATCTACAAGCTATATTATCCCCAATTCAATTAAATTTTAATTCACAACGTTACGAGATTCACGAATTCACGATTTTTGGCACTTAAGTAAACAAAGACCCTTTATAAACAGAGACCGGTGCTCAGCTGACATAATAAATAAATTTGGTAGATATTATTAGTCGTATATTGTCAAAATTGATTCAGTATTGAGATTTTATATATTACAGTATTAGATAGCAATCAATATTGACAATATATGACTAATAGTATCTACAAACTCCTGTGGTGAGTGAGAGACATGTCTCGTTAGACAGCTTCAAGAAAGCTCTCGATGTCGAACTACAAAAAGTGCCAGACGAGCACATCTTCATAAGGGTGCGCTCCACCTCTTCGAATAGTCTGCTGCACCAATTCTCAAACAACAACGAAGGGCGGTGAGCTCTTCGGTGCCACTAGCAAGAGTGGCGAACTCCACATAGGAGGTACCAAAATAATTTAAAATGTACCAGCGGTCTCTGATTCTCTGTCTCTGCCGTACATCGAGAATGCGTGATCGTCAATCTCGTAAGGTTGCGAGTTTAAAATTACTTTAATAGGGGATAATAAAGTTTGTTTGATTGTGTTGGTGGCATAAACTGTATGGAAAAGAGGGACTTTGTGGAGGGGCTGTATTATAGAGAACAATGTACAGTAATTGGGATATATGGTGCCGCCTGTACCAAACGCTGGATGTAAACAATATGCTCGGTGACTTGTATTTGTCTTGTTCGTTTCCTGATTGACTTAGTTTTCCCAAGCCATCCAGACAAGTTTGGTTGGCTGAAACATGAGTCTGGATCGAATTGCCTGTCCGAATCTCTTGGGTTTCCGGATCTGAGAGCATCGGATTGGCGGGGTTCTACTATATTGCCAACAGGGTGCCAAACCACAACCGCAAATGTAGCTAACGTCAAGCGTCGTGTCAACAAACAGACGATCGGAAGAGGCAGTAAACTCCCGATTTTCCGCCCAAACACGCTTCTTTGTTCTTGCCGAAAACCACATTAAAAACGTTATTAAATAGTTTCTATTACTAGTATTAGACCAGAAAAGGGTGTAGGTTGTTGATGGTCAGATGGAGGCGTGGAAACCTAAATTAAATCTCTAATAAGTATGTGGTGGTACCTGTCTAATTCGTGCCCCTTTAGTAAAATTCTACCCTGGTTATTTGCTTTACAAACTACAGTACAGTATTACACATAATATGAAATGGCATTAGAGACCCATTTAATACTGTAGTTAAGAGAACGGAAATACTGAATTTATAATTACACTGGAACCTGGATTCAACGGACTTTATGGGACTGTTACTAATATTCATATAGGGGGCCGGACATCAATATTTATGGGACTGTTACTAATATTCATATAAGGGGGCCGGACATCAATATTTATGGGACTGTTACTAATATTCATATAAGGGGGCCGGACATCAATATTTATGGGACTGTTACTAATATTCATATAAGGGGGCCGGACATCAATATTTATGGGACTGTTACTAATATTCATATAGGGGGCCGGACATCAATATTTATGGGACTGTTACTAATATTCATATAGGGGGCCGGACATCAATATTTACGGGACTGTTACTAATATTCATATAAGGGGGCCGGACATCAATATTTATGGGACTGTTACTAATATTCATATAAGGGGGCCGGACATCAATATTTACGGGACTGTTACTAATATTCATATAAGGGGGCCGGACATCAATATTTATGGGACTGTTACTAATATTCATATAAGGGGGCCGGACATCAATATTTATGGGACTGTTACTAATATTCATATAAGGGGGCCGGACATCAATATTTATGGGACTGTTACTAATATTCATATAAGGGGGCCGGACATCAATATTTATGGGACTGTTACTAATATTCATATAAGGGGGCCGGACATCAATATTTACGGGACTGTTACTAATATTCATATAAGGGGGCCGGACATCAATATTTATGGGACTGTTACTAATATTCATATAAGGGGGCCGGACATCAATATTTATGGGACTGTTACTAATATTCATATAAGGGGGCCGGACATCAATATTTTTCATACGGAGCACATAAAATCACAATATAAATAAGAAATGAGTGGTAGTTTCACTTACTTGACCTTTTTTTTAACTATTTAAATATAATGTTAATGATATATATTTTACAATTATATATACTGTATATACCGGTATATATATTTTACAATACAATACTGTACTGTACTGTATGGATTTTACAATACAGTACAGTACTGTACCTAGCGGACAAATCTATCAAGCACCGAACCTTTGGTCTGGTCCGGATGGATTATCCGCTTACGGACAGAGTCCGTTGAATCCAAAATCCGTTGTATGGAGGTCTGCAGATTCGAGGGTCGAGTGTATAGCCTATTATTTACGGACATTGACGATCTCACAGACAAGCTTATCCTCTTAACCCCTGTAAGGTAATGCAACATTTCTTTTCAGATGTAATGGATTGATTATTGATTTTTCTTAATACTGTATTGTATATTTTTACCGGGATTCTGGATGACAGATAACAAACAGTACCGGTATTTAATTATCACTTACAATGTGGTTAATATTTTTGTTTTTGTGTTACAGGTGGTCTAGGTGACAGTAAGACATAAAAGTGGTGTGTTATGTTCCCCCGTCTCTTGTGAGGACCTCCCTACGGTGACACGCGCCATTGTTTGACACCTGAGGCACAGCTCTATCATCATCATCAACCATAACCAGTTATAGTAGCCCATACCACTATACCACTACAATTATCAACCACCCGTAATACTACTACCGCCAATATGTATCACCAGCCACCTCCCAATGTTGACTCCACTTCCATCGAGGTGGGTTGTATTCCTTATGCCGGAGTCACACGAACCCTTTTTCGAGCAATTTTTACGGGCAATTATGGCCTAGAAGCTTCAAAAATTATACTTCATTAGAAATCGGCTACCTAACATAATCTACCTTCAGTCTTGTTACCGATACCAGTGCGAAAAAGCCCCGAAATAATACGAGAAAAAACTTGCTCATAGAAAATTGACGGAAAAAGCGCTCGTGTGACAGCGGCTTTATTCTTTTCATATAGGGTAAATGGTCTAGCGTCAATTCTACAACACTTTCATGTTTGCACTTGTCCTAATACTGTAATCTGTATGTAAATCACCATCCATAGCCATCTTTATCAGCCATGTGTTAATACTTAACTCTTTCAGTGCAGGTGACACATTTTAAATTTATTTTAGGTATAATTAGACAAGTTTATGCAGCTTAGGAAGGATCTGTGGTAGCCAAGGGGTGATGTGATTGAGATAGCTTGTAGCCTAGTAAATACTAGAGGCTCTTCATAAACTGAATTATAGTCTTTTCCATTATTAAGCTATTTAGTTCAGTTAAAATATCTACCTTTTTGGACAAAGTTCAAAAGACTTACATGTTGTAACTCTAACATTCAGTAGCTTATTCTGGTATTCCTATGGAGTGTAAAAGACAGGTAAATGTCCAGAAACTTGATATCTGGTTTGAACGGTCACCCCTAACAGACTGGTGTAGTGCACACTTTCAGAGATATATTTCTGGATAGGGTCTGGATAGGGTTTCCGGGTGGATGGGACTCGTTAGCCTTGGTCGGCAACTCATCTAGGGGAGACAACCTTATACAAATCCGGGTGGATGGGACTCGTCAGCCTTGGTTGGCAACCTGTCTAGGGGAGTAAACCTGATACAAATCCGTACTGCTTACCTAAGGGTAAGGCAGGTTAGTTGTTGTTGTTGTTGTTCCCCCCCAACCTGCCTGGCCGAACAGCCCCAAGGCCCCGAGCAAGGCCATAACAGAGCGACCCCACAGAACCCTCCCAGCCGACCACAATAAAGCCTGGAGTGACCGAAGCCACTCCATGGCGGGGAGCTGAGGAGGGAGCGGAAACGCCCGGGAAACCAAAGCCCCACCCTGGGCCCTGTGCCCCTCAGCAATTATGAAGAGAAAGTTGAGGGGCAAAGGAAAAATGTGACGCTTTTGCTTCCAACCTTGGTAGATTGGGAAGAGACGCCGTCACTTGAGATCTAGAAAATATATAAGTAAAAGGAACAGTCAGAGTAAGCTATGGGTATGGCAGAGATTGCTCAGTTTTCACTCTGATAGACCAGCCCATCACCAAGGTGTAAAGGCAGGTTAGTGGATGGATTAGCCGAACACCACTAGAAAAATAGTGCTAACAAGATACACAAGAGGGTCCGGAGTTGGATGGATCCTAAATTGAGTGGTCAATCCTTTAAGTCCTTCACTAAACTGGCTCGGGTTGTCCCTCTCACAGGGAATAGGTCCGCTTGGGGGCATTCTGTGTATGGCCACCCTCGTAAGGGGAGTAAGGCGTCCGGCAATAGATAGATAGATAGATAGGGTCTGCCTTAAGTATCCAAGAGAGATGGGCTATACTGTAGTTATGGTTACATATAAGGTTGGTATAGTCTATTTATTTCCAGCTGATGGCAATTTGAATACATTAGCAGCTGATTTACATACATACATAAAATTTTAAGACTGAGTGTTCCACACATAAGTGCAGTTTCAGTCTCTTGTCCTAATGGCGGCATTCCAGGCAACCCTGTTAAGGGCTGCTTCACTTGTCAAGTTCTTGGATTTGAGATCGGCGCGTATAGTCCGATCCCAGGTCTTCCTCGGTCCACCCCTTGGTGCAGCTCCCTCCACAATCACAGACCTGCATTTTTTCACCCAATTTTGTTCATCCATTCTCTCCACATGTCCATACCATCCCAGTCTACTTGTACGCATCACCTCGCTAATACTCTTTATACCTAAACGTCTCCTCAGCTCAACATTTGTTATTCTATCCTGTAGCCTGGCCCCACACATCCATCTCACCATTCTCATCTCATTACGCTCCATTCTGTTGACATCCTCTACTTTAACGGCCCATGTTTCTGAGGCATACGTCATTGCACTTCTAACACATGAGGCATACACCTTTCCCTTCAGGGGAATATAAATATAAGTATTTCTAAATACTTAATATAAAACAACAAAACTAATATGTCTCTCCATTATCTTTTGCAATGTTTTCATAATCAGCAACATACTTTGCTCCATAATCTTCGTAATGGCTGAATAATTAAAATGAAAAAATTGTAATTTACCATCAGCTGGAAAAAATAGACTATAGTGACATTATTATCATTGAATTTACTAGTGGTGTTGATATTGCAAGAGGCATTAATATAATGATATGTGTTACAACTTGGACAACATTACAGGACTGTGACTCGTTGCAGGGTATGCCGGGAGCTCTACCCTCCAAGACCCCTGTGTCCCTGCTTCAGGAGTTATGTATGAGGCGAGGCATCTCACCCAAGTATGACCTCCTGCAGATTGAAGGAGCTGTACATGAGCCTACCTTTGTCTATAGGGTCACTGTTGGAGAGTTTGCAGGTAAATAATAATCATTGATATACTGTAGTCTGTTCATTATAGTTAGGCCAGAAATAATAATCATTGATATACTGTAGTCTGTTCATTATAGTTAGGCCAGAAATCTCTACCTTTGACCAATTGTAATAGAGAAAGGCTATTACCGATGGGCTGTATATATTAGTGTATTTATTTCCTGGAGGATTTTTCCCAAATGAGTAAAATCTCAGCTTTATTACTTATGGCCCTCTGAGTTATGAACGGTGACTGGTTAAGATTTTTGGCCTGATAAGTGAATAGATTAGTAATAATAACTTTAGGCAGTATTGACCTAGGGTAAGACGGGGTAATTTCGCCGAAAATCGCGTATTTTGACGAATAGAAACTGCCACAAATGGAAGTTTTAAATTAAAAAAAAAATGATCTATACATTCAGCCTTTCTGCTATAGATGCCCAAAAAAAAAAAAAAATATATATAATGTTTTGGTCATGCTGCCGATTTTTTTTTAAAAGTCACTCGCGGCGAAATTACCCCGCCGGGCGGGGTAATTTCGCCGCGACTTATATTACGCATCATCTAGCTAGTAAACTAGATAACATTATATGATTAATGGCCAGACAAAACACTAGCGCGCAGGTAAAAGCAATGAAAACATTCACAAACCCAAACTGACACTAAACATGCCAATAGAAAAACGTCGCACGCACGCACACACAACTGAACAGGGCGGGCAGAGATGCAGGTGTGTCACACGTGTAGGCCTAGGCGCCACTGTATCTAGTGCGGGTGTGGAGTTAGTGGACATGTAGTGCGGGTGTGGACGTGTCTAGTGCGGTTGTGGACGTATTTATTAGGCCTACGGGTGTGGAAGTATTTAGTGCAGGTGTGGACGTGTCTCGTGTGGGTGCGGCGTGTAGGTTGCTAGTGCAAAGTACCAGGCAGCAGCTGATGGCTACTGCCAACACTGTGTCACACGCAAACATACAAACCACCCACAAACACCGACCATACCGTCAGACACGCCGCTAGCCTTGGCTCGAGGCCCCGCAAAACTGCAACAAAACCTAAGCCAAACTAGATCTACAACCTAAACAAAAACTGCTCTACAACCTAAGCCAAACTAGCTCTACAACCTAAAAAAAAACTGCTCTACAACCTAAGCTAAACTGCAGCCGAATCCATGCAATAGTTTCGGAGATATCGGCGTTTGAATGCAAATTATTAGCGCCGTGGCGAAATTACCCCGTCTTACCCTATAGATCAAGGCAGCTTCAGAGATGGGGCTGCTTTGAGCCGTGAGTGGGCAACTAAGCCCCATGTATCATGCGAATGGCAGGGGCTGGTTACAGCTAAAAGTGCTCCACATATCTCGCCCCCTAGACTGGATTGAGACCTCACAGGCTTCACATGGATATTTTTGATAGCTTGGTCGGGGTCATTCCTATATCAAATAGCATTCAAGTGCATATACAGTAGGGTCTCACATAAAACTAGTTTATGGTCGATAAACGAGGGCATTTTATGCGATTTCGTTTTATGTGAACACCGCATTTTGGTGGCGCAATATCGTCAATGTTCACTGTAAGCGAAAATTTTCGTACAAGGCGAACGATATTTCGTACGTTTTGTACGATATTTCGGCGCTCTATATGAAAACTCCTCGGATTTGCCCCACTTTGGCGGCGGACTCGTTTTATGTGATCACATTCGTTCTGATCGAAAATTAAATATTAATATTTTAGGTCGGTCGTTTTAATCGAGACTCGTTTTATGCGAACACGTTTTATGCGGGACCCTACTGAACTATCAATATCCTTTTCAAGTTTTCTTTTTTTCTTAATTTTTGCCCAATATTTTGTGTTTCTCACGGTATTTGGTATTAAAAAATATAGGGTAAGGCGGGGTAATTTCGCCGCGACGCTAATAATTTGCATTCAAACGTCGATATCTCCGAAACTATTTCATGGATTCGGCTGCAGTTTGGCTTAGGTTGTAGAGCAGTTTTGGCTTAGGTTGTAGAGCAGTTTTGGCTTAGGTTGTAGAGCAGTTTTGGCTTAGGTTGTAGAGCTAGTTTGGCTTAGGTTGTAGAGCTAGTTTGGTTTAGGTTGTATAGCTAGTTTGGCTTAGGTTGTAGAGCTAGTTTGGCTTAAGGTTGTAGAGCTAGTTTGGCTTAGGTTGTAGAGCAGTTTTGGCTTAGGTTGTAGAGCTAGTTTGGCTTAGGTTGTAGAGCAAGTTTGGCTTAGGTTGTAGAGCTAGTTTGGTTTAGGTTGTATAGCTAGTTTGGCTTAGGTTGTAGAGCTAGTTTGGCTTAAGGTTGTAGAGCTAGTTTGGCTTAGGTTGTAGAGCAGTTTTGGCTTAGGTTGTAGAGCTAGTTTGGCTTAGGTTGTAGAGCAAGTTTGGCTTAGGTTGTAGAGCTAGTTTGGTTTAGGTTGTATAGCTAGTTTGGCTTAGGTTGTAGAGCTAGTTTGGCTTAAGGTTGTAGAGCTAGTTTGGCTTAGGTTGTAGAGCAGTTTTGGCTTAGGTTGTAGAGCTAGTTTGGCTTAGGTTGTAGAGCTAGTTTGGCTTAGGTTGTAGAGCTAGTTTGGCTTAAGGTTGTAGAGCTAGTTTGGCTTAGGTTGTATAGCTAGTTTGGCTTAGGTTGTATAGCTAGTTTGGCTTAGGTTGTAGAGCTAGTTTGGCTTAGGTTGTATAGCTAGTTTGGCTTAGGTTGTAGAGCTAGTTTGGCTTAGGTTGTTGACTAGTTTGGCTTAGGTTGTATAGCTAGTTTGGCTTAGGTTGTAGAGCTAGTTTGGCTTAGGTTGTATAGCTAGTTTGGCTTAGGTTGTATAGCTAGTTTGGCTTAGGTTGTATAGCTAGGTTGGCTTAGGTTGTATAGCTAGTTTGGCTTAGGTTGTATAGCTAGTTTGGCTTAGGTTGTATAGCTAGTTTGGCTTAGGTTGTATAGCTAGTTTGGCTTAGGTTGTATAGCTAGTTTGGCTTAGGTTGTATAGCTAGTTTGGCTTAGGTTGTATAGCTAGTTTGGCTTAGGTTGTAGAGCTAGTTTGGTTTAGGTTGTATAGCTAGTTTGGCTTAGGTTGTATAGCTAGTTTGGCTTAGAGGTTGTATAGCTAGTTTGGTTTAGGTTGTAGAGCTAGTTTGGTTTAGGTTGTATAGCTAGTTTGGCTTAGGTTGTATAGCTAGTTTGGCTTAGGTTGTATAGCTAGTTTGGCTTAGGTTGTATAGCTAGTTTGGCTTAGGTTGTATAGCTAGTTTGGCTTAGGTTGTATAGCTAGTTTGGCTTAGGTTGTATAGCTAGTTTAGCTTAGGTTGTATAGCTAGTTTGGCTTAGGTTGTAGAGCTAGTTTGGTTTAGGTTGTATAGCTAGTTTGGCTTAGGTTGTATAGCTAGTTTGGCTTAGAGGTTGTATAGCTAGTTTGGTTTAGGTTGTATAGCTAGTTTGGCTTAGGTTGTATAGCTAGTTTGGCTTAGAGGTTGTATAGCTAGTTTGGTTTAGGTTGTATAGCTAGTTTGGCTTAGGTTGTATAGCTAGTTTGGCTTAGAGGTTGTATAGCTAGTTTGGTTTAGGTTGTATAGCTAGTTTGGTTTAGGTTGTATAGCTAGTTTGGCTTAGGTTGTATAGCTAGTTTGGCTTAGGTTGTAGAGCTAGTTTGGCTTAGGTTTTGTTGCAGTTTCGCGGGGCCTGGCGCCGGGGCTAGCGGCGTCTGACGGTATGGTAGGGTGTACTCACCTAATTGTAGTATACAGGATTTGAGCCTAAGCTCGTGTTGTCCTGTCTCTCTCTCTACATTTATCCAATTTTGCTTTAAAAGTTTGGATATTTCTTGTGCCCACCACCTCCCCATCCAACAATCAATGCTTCTATACGGGAAGCTGAACTTTCTTACATCAGAATTGCATACAACTTTCCTCAACTTACATTCATGACCCCTGGTTCTTCCCTCGTCCCTCACCACAAAATCTCCCTGTCGATCTTCTCAAAACCTTTCACACACTTAAACATCATGATCATGTCACCTCTCTCTCTCCTCTCCATCAGCGTTGGCAGCTTTAGCCTCTCCAATCTCTCCTCATATGGCAGGTCTCTAAGGCTAGCTATCATCTTAGTGGCAACTCTCTGAACTCTTTCCAGTTTTTTATTATGTTTTATAAGGTGTGGAGACCACACCACTGCTGCATACTCCAGTCTTGGTCGTATTATTGTCCCTATTATTTTTGCTAACATCTCTTCATCTAAATAATTCAGAGCTATTCTCATGTTAGTCAACACTGCATAGGTTTCACCAGTTATTTTATTTATATGCTGTTCAGGTGACAAGCTGTCTGCCATAACTACCCCTAGGTCTTTTGCTTTCACAGCTTTACTAATTATTTCATCTCCTATTTTATATCCCCAAGAAGGTCTATATTTACTTTTTCCCATCTCAAGAACCTGACACTTACTCGTGTTGAATTCCATTTTCCAAGTTTGACTCCACTCATATAATTTATCTAGGTCTCTCTGTAATTCTTCACAACTACTCCTTGTAATATGCTTCATTAATTTTGCATCAACAGCAAACATAGATATATATGAGCCTATTCCCATTTGAAGGTCTTTGATGAAAACCAAAAACATGATTGGGGCCAACACCGATCCTTGAGGCACTCCGCTTTTTACCCTTTTCCACGAGGAGAACTTTCCTTTTATTACTGTTCGCATTTCCCTCCCAATTAAATAGTTTTCCATCCACTTTAATAATACTCCCTCAACCCGCCCCGCAGTCCTGAGCTTCCACAACAATCTCTTATGAGGCACCTTATCAAATGCCTTCTTGAAATCTAAGTAAATACAATCTACCCACCCCTCCCTCCCTTGTACAATGTCAATTACCCTATTTTTTTGTAACTCAACAAATTTGTGGTACACGAATGACCTTTTCTGAACCCAAACTGCTTGCTTGAAATTATTTCCCTCTCCTCCAACATACCCACCCATCTTTTCTAATAATCTTTTCACAAAGCTTGCATATAACACTCGTTAAGGATACCGGTCGATAATATAGCGGGTCTTCTTTATTTCCACTTTTATATATTGGAGTTATATTTGCTTGTTTCCATTCTAAGGGAAGTTCCCCCTTGTTTAATGAGTGTTGAACAATATTAAAAATAGGTCTCACTAGTTGTTCAGAACATTCTCTTAATACCCATCCAGCAATGTTATCTGGGCCCATAGATTTTCTCACGTCCAATTCTTCCAACAATGATTTTAGTTCATCCTGGTTGACTTCTATCGACTCTAGTCCCTGTATCTCATTCAATTCCACCACAGGTTCTACATAGTCATCCTCCTCCACAAACACGGATGTTAATGTGTCATTCATAATTTCACACATACCCACTGTGTCTTCATATAATTGACCCTCTACCCTAAGCTTTGTTATTTTGTCCTTTATTTTTGTTTTGCCGTTGATATAACTATAGAACAGTTTGGGTTCTTTATTACATTTGTTTACTATATCTTTTTCAAAGTTCTTTTTCTCCTCTCTTATAGTCTTGACATAGTTGTTTCTAGCATTCTTATACTCATTCCATTTTTCCTCAGTGTGTCTCCTTCTCACTTTATTCCCAAACGACGATAGTGCGTTGTTATATGTGCGATTAGTTTGCTTGGGAAACAGATTAACTTGCTCATGTAGTAATGTACACCCTATGTGGTGGATTGTGTTCTTTTATTTCATAATTTTCACTTTAGTAAGCGTTGTTTCCACATAGCGATTTTGATAATTTAATTTGACTTTATATTGTCCTTGTCCCAATTTTGGTTTGTTTAGTTTGCAAGTTTTACATTTTAATGCAGAGTCCTTTTTATTCTGGGCAATGTGACATCGCATGTTAAACCACTCTTTCTCCTTAGCCAGCTTTCTATCCTTAAATATTGGTACATATTTATCTACCCCCTCCCTGTATATATCTAGTAACATGGTGTATTTTACCTGAATATTCTGTTCTTGCTCAATAAATGACCAATCTATATTTGCAAAGTATCCTCGTAATGATTCATAATCCGCCTTACTATAATTTAGTCTATATTCCCTATGTTCCTCCTCTCTGCCTTCCATAAATTCCACTGTCAATTCAAATTCAATCACAGCATGATCGCTTTTTCCCATGGGACTAAAATATGTTGGGTTCTTTATTTCTTGGGGGTCTTTGGTGAATAATAAGTCAAGTCTTGATGGTTCATCACCTCCTCTAAATCTTGTATTTTCCGTAACGTGTTGTGTTAATAGATACCCCATTGTTAGTTCAAGAAATTTGCTACCCCAAGTATTTTCATTTGAACCCGCATCCAAACATTCCCAATCCACCTCCCCGCAATTAAAGTCCCCTGCAAGAATAAGCCTATTTTTCCTTTTACAAATAATTTCTAACATTCGCAAGGTTTCCAAAATTAATTCATTATATTCATCCTTGCTCCAAGATTTAGTCTTAGGAGGTAAATACATTGATACAATGTCTAATTTTGACCTATCATTATCCTCAATTTCAACTGCTACCACTTCAGCAATGCTATCACCAAGTTTTAATTCTTTAGCAGTAATTTTATTATCTACCATGATCAACACTCCTCCTCCTAGGTTTCTTAACCTGTCTCTTCTCCATGTACTGTATCCCGCACAACTAATTATATTCGTGTCTACCTCCTGGTTAAGCTTAGTTTCAGTCAAACATACTACCCCGGGCCTCTCTCTCTTTACATATTCGTCAAACTCAATCTTTTTGGAGATTAACCCATCAATATTTGTATACATGAACTTAGCGTTAACAGTATTTTCCCTATTTTTCTCGTCCCTGCCCGTTCCTTTCTTTTTTGTACGTACCCCTCCCAATTTATTTCCTAGCTTGTCTCCTCTTCTCTTGTCTCCACTTGGACTGTTTCTCGCTCCGTTTCCACCTCCCCTCCCTTTGCCTCCACTTGGACTGTTTCTCTTTCTATTTCCACCTCCCCTTTCTCTACCTTCCCCGTCACCCGCACCATCTCCCTTTCCCTCCCTACTTCGTCCCTTCGCTTTATATACCATTTCTTGACTTTTCCCTCCCACACTCTCCAGAAAAACTTCTTTTCGTCTTCTTTTGTCCTTTCTCCATTCTTTTCATTTGCCTCGGTTTGCAATTCCTTTCTTATATTTCGATCCTCAATACTCATGTCTTTTCTAATTGTAATTTTCTTAAACTTGCTGGTCAAGTTAAGTCTCCATGTTATGTTCATTATTGCATCCACTGTTACCCTAGACCTAAACTGCACTCTCATTGGCCTTGTGTTTCCCTTGCTATATTTACCCATTCTCCTAACTTCTTCAATATCATCTCCAGTTGTTTCCTTCTTCATCGACATGCTTGATTAATGTTTTTACCTTGTTAATTTCTTCCTTATCCCTAGCTTTCCTCTCAATAATGTGCTCCTCTATATCCCCAAATACAATAATACACTTATTTCTATCTATTGTTTCATGCAGGACCTGTTCGTTTCTCCTCATAGCTTTTACTACCACTGATTCTAAATCTTTATTTTCCCTTTCTGATTGTTTCTTTTGTTCCTCCATGATTTCCTTCATTGCCACTTCCTTCACTCTTCCTCCTTCGTCATTAACCCATTTATTGTGTTTCTCCTTAATCTCCTCAACATGTGTTTTCATTTCCTTGGTTTGCCCTTTGTATTCTTCAAGTTGTAATCTTAAAGCTTCATTTTCGTCCCGGAGTAGCCCCATATGAGTTTGAATTTCTTTTAGGCTAGCCCGACTCAAATCTTGTCCAGGCTCAATGTCCGCAGCCTGAGCACCACATATTGAACATAGAGCCTCAATCTGTGAACTAAAACTCACCTTCCACTCCTGCATTTCCTCCTTCCACCTTTTAATCTCCTTCAGCTCACATACAATTTTCCCTAGAATGCCCCCGCTCTCACCGACTTCAAATCCATCAAAGTCAGCCATATTTGTTTACATCCACTCGCATTCACTATCGCTTGAATTAATCTTATCACTCGAAATATCCTCACTTGATTTTAATCTCAAATTATTTGAATACTGCATTATAATACAGGACAACACAAAATATCCTTATACTCAAGTTTAGGTGAGTTTATTTGACGAGCGCTGTAAACAGCTTCCTAGATCAGCTGATTTTCGGGAGCGTGGGTGCAGAGGTGTTGTCTCGTCGGTGGTTTGACTGTGTGTGGGTGTGTTTGTATGTGGGTGCGTACACTGTGGTGGAGCGTGTGACACAGTGTTGGCAGTAGCCGTCCGCTGCTGCCTGGTACTTTGCACTAGCACCCTACACGCCGCACCCACACGAGACACGTCCACACCCGCACTAAATACTTCCACACCCATAGGCTTAATAAATACGTCCACAACCGCACTAGACACGTCCACACCCGCACTACATGTCCACAACTCCACACCCGCACTAGACACAGTGGCGTCTAGGCCTACACGTGTGACACACCTGCATCTCTGCCCGCTCTGTTCAGTTGTGTGTGTGTGCGTGCAACGTTTTTCTATTGGCATGTTTAGTGTCAGTTTGGGTTTGTAAATGTTTTCATTGCTTTTACCTGCGCGCTAGTGTTTTGTCTGGCCATTAATCATATAATGTTATCTAGTTTACTAGCTAGATAATGCGTAAAATAGGTCGCGGCGAAATTTCGCCGCGAGAGTAACTTTAAAAAAAAAATCGGCAGCATGACCAAAACATTATACTGTATATATATTTTTTGTTTTTTGGACATCTATAGCAGAAAGGCTGAATGTATAGATAAAAAATTCAAAATTCCATTTGTGGCAGTTTCTATTCGTCAAAAACCGTGATTTTCGGCGAAATTACCCCGTCTTACCCTACATTGATATGTTTCTCAAATTACCCCGTCTTACCCTACATTGATATGTTTCTCAAATTACCCCGTCTTACCCTACATTGATATGTTTCTCAAATTACCCCGTCTTACCCTACATTGATATGTTTCTCAAATTACCCCGTCTTACCCTACATTGATATGTTTCTCAAATTACCCCGTCTTACCCTACATTGATATGTTTCTCAAATTACCCCGTCTTACCCTACATTGATATGTTTCTCAAATTACCCCGTCTTACCCTACATTGATATGTTTCTCAAATTACCCCGTCTTACCCTACATTGATATGTTTCTCAAATTACCCCGTCTTACCCTACATTGATATGTTTCTCAAATTACCCCGTCTTACCCTACATTGATATGTTTCTCAAATTACCCCGTCTTACCCTACATTGATATGTTTCTCAAATTACCTCGTCTTACCCTACTGTTTCTCAAATACCCCGTCTTACCCTACATTGATATGTTTCTCAAATTACCCTACATTGATATGTTTCTCAAATTACCCCGTCTTACCCTACATTGATATGTTTCTCAAATTACCCCGTCTTACCCTACATTGATATGTTTCTCAAATTACCCCGTCTTACCCTACATTGATATGTTTCTCAAATTACCTCGTCTTACCCTACATTGATATGTTTCTCAAATAGCAGTTTGAGCCACCCCAGCTATGGGGTATGTGCCTGAGTATAATAATACTTTTAAAGGTGAATAATGATAAAAATCTATACTGTAAATATTAAACATTGAAAATATTGTAAGAATTAGCCTAGGCATGAACAAAAAAACTAGAGATACGGGTAGAGGCAGTGTACTGGAGGTACTGTACTAGCAGGTTTAGTCCATTCATAATAAGTAGGCTGGAAATTGTGACCCCTAACCTCTGTAGCTCAAAAAGGGCTAGAGTGAATGGGCTGTAAAAGTCTACTCCTATTTCCTGTCTGACTCTTCCCAACTGGTGGACATAACAGCTCAATTACTAAAGTAGTTTTTGAGTTATGAGAGGGTGGGGGTGAGGATTTCTGGCCTACCTATCATGAACAAGGTATAGAAGTGTGGTACCGGTATTATCACTACCAGATACCTTTCCACCAACCCATGTTAGCCTCCTCTTAGCACACATTAGGTACAGGCCAAGCAAATGTTCTGCACTGGTCTTTGATGTGTTTCAAAGGTTTGGGTTCGAGCATGTCACGAGCCGTGGCATAGTAAAGCGTCAGCTGCTGATCAAAGGGTCTGGAGGTCAAACCCGCTCTGTCAAAATGTTATTGGTAGATGTCAAGCCAGGGCAACTTGACTAGCAATTTGTAACAAACGCATAATGTTAATGGACACCCTTCACGGGAATGACGGCGTCTAGCAAAAACATTTTTGTTTTGTTTTATTGTGTTATTGTAAAAGAAGAAAAACTGGGGTAAGTGCCATAGTATATACAGTAGGGTCCCGCATAAAACTGGGGTAAGTGCCATAGTATATACAGTAGGGTCCCGCATAAAACTGGGGTAAGTGCCATAGTATATACAGTAGGGTCCCGCATAAAACTGGGGTAAGTGCCATAGTATATACAGTAGGGTCCCGCATAAAACTGGGGTAAGTGCCATAGTATATACAGTAGGGTCCCGCATAAAACTGGGGTAAGTGCCATAGTATATACAGTAGGGTCCCGCATAAAACGACCGACCTAAAATATTAATATTTCATTTTCGATCAGAACGAATGTGATCACATAAAACGAGTTCGCCGCCAAAGTGGGGCAAATTCGAGGAGTTTTCATATAGAGCGCCGAAATATCGTACGCTTTCATATAGAACGCCGAAATATCGTACGCTCCTGACGGAAATTTACGCTTCCAGTGAACATTGACGATATTGGGCCACCAAAATGCTGTGTTTATATAAAACGAAATCGCATAAAACGCCCTCGTTTATCGACCATATACTCGTTTTATGCGGGACCCTACTGTACATACATACACATACAGTAGGGTCTCACATAAAACGAGTTTATGGTCGATAAACGAGGGCGTTTTATGCGATTTCGTTTTATGTGAACACAGCATTTTGGTGGCGCAATATCGTCAATGTTCACTGTAAGCGAAAATTTTCGTACAAAGCGAACGATATTTCGTACGTTTTGTACGATATTTCGGCGCTCTATATGAAAACTCCTCGGATTTGCCCCACTTTGGCGGCGGACTCGTTTTATGTGATCACATTCGTTCTGATCGAAAATTAAATATTAATATTTTAGGTCGGTCGTTTTAATCGAGACTCGTTTTATGCGGGACCCTACTGTACATATATTTTGATAAGTTCTTTGTGTCGTCCCTGTTTTGGTTTGTTTGTTTTGCAAGTACTGTATTACATTATAATATATGAACTAATATTACTTTGATATTTGTGTTTCAGCTAATGGTTCCGGGCAGAGCAAGAAGAAAGCTAAACATGCTGCGGCCAAGGCAGTTTTAGACATAATTATCCAGGGTGGAGCTGCTGGTGCTGGGGGTCCTACTGGGGGACCCACTGGTAACTCTGGAGCACCACCTGAACTGTTAGTATACTTGCTTAGTTCCGCCTCGGCAGTCCTCTTACGCTCCGTACCCGAGGAATCGGCGCGTGTTGGGTGTTATGGCCATATTTTCTTAATAGCTAAACAATGGCAATAGGTATAAAGATAAGTGTTATTGAAAAATGAAGTACATACTGTTATCTTGATCCTGGTGTTGACCGGACATCACTATGTCGTCGGGTTGTTATGTTACGCGGTCATGAATATTACGCACGCAGGAGTTTAAGAGGCCTACCGAGGTCCACGGTGGAAGTTTGGTGTGGATTATAGGAGGTTGTGCGGGGGTTAATGTTCATATTAGTAATGCTAAAGTGGCACTACTGTTCAGTCAGGTGATTAGCCCTTCGTAAAGTCACCTGTGAGTAAATTTATATTGTAGGGTTACTGCAAAGTTAGCATATAAACGCCATCTTTACTCCGCGGTACTCCTATTTTATATCATAATACGTTGTTTGTACACTTTTACTACTAATACAATTAGACACTCTTTTTCTATCACTGTCTATCTGTCTAACTGCGTCTAGTTTTTTACTACTGTATGTATGTATGTACAGTATATACTCAGGCACATACCCCATTGTTTACTACTGTATGTATGTATGTACAGTATATACTCAGGCACATACCCCATTGTTTACTACTGTATGTATGTATGTACAGTATATACTCAGGCACATACCCCATTGTTTACTACTGTATGTATGTATGTACAGTATATACTCAGGCACATACCCCATTGTTTACTACTGTATGTATGTATGTACAGTATATACTCAGGCACATACCCCATTGCTGGGGGTGGCCGACATGAAACAGAGCCCGAACAGAAACGATATTTAAGGTTCCTATTCTCAGGGTCCGAGACCACTTTCGCTTTCCCTCGCCCCTTTTTCTGTCTCGTTGAATAGGAGAATTTTACAAGGGAAGGAGGATTCCTAGCCCCGAAAGGAATGGCCATTGCAGAAACTGCCTCCAGGTTCCCAGACGTGCCCCCATTGACCCTTTTAATTTTAACTCTCAATTACTGGTTCTTCGTAAGTTGGATCAAGCACATTATGCTAAAGTTAGGGTATACTAGCCAGTATATATGCGATGTTCCAATAAGTATATAATGTTCCATAAAATAATGACCACTAAAATAAGTAGAGTTAGATTAGGACTATGTGAAAATATAGCTCAACTGAAATGCATTGTAACACTTAAATTTAATTATCAACTATGCTACTATATTCTATGACTAGTATTTCTATCAATTGTGCCTACCATACCGGTACTAAATTGTACAGCTGTGTAAAGACTGGTGAGTCGAACTAAGCCAGAATGAAATAAACACTACCGGTACTGTATAATCTTGTTGAAAGTGTTAAAAAGTTTGTTGTTGTTGTTGCTGTTCCCCAAGCTGCCTGGCCGAACAGCCCCAAGGCTCCGAGCAAGGCCATAACCGAGCGCCCCCACAGAACCCTCCCTGCCTACCTCAATAAAGCCTGGGTGACCGAAGCCACTCCATGGCGGGGAGCTGAGGAGGGTGCGGAAACGCCCGGGAAACCAAAGCCCCACCCAGGGCCAGCAATTCAGCAATTACGAAGATAAATTTAAGGGGCAAAGGTAAAATGTGATGCTTTGTCTTCCAATCTGCCAACCTCTAGTTTGGCGGAAGGGAGGTCAATCCACGGAAGAGACACCCTCACTCGAGATCTAGAAAATGTATAAGTAAAAGGAACAGTCCGAGTAAGCTATGGAAGCTATGGGTATGGCAGAGATCGCTCGGTTCTCACTCTGATAGAACAGCCTACTTCACCACTGTTAAGAAGTAAGCTATGGGTATGGCAGAGATCGCTCGGTTCTCACTCTGATAGAACAGCCTACATCACCACTGTTAAGAAGTAAGCTATGGGTATGGCAGAGATCGCTCGGTTCTCACTCTGATAGAACAGCCTACATCACCACTGTTAAGAAGTAAGCTATGGGTATGGCAGAGATCGCTCGGTTCTCACTCTGATAGACCAGCCTACATCACCACTGTTAAGAAGTTAAGAAGTATTTCTCCTTTGTTCCAGATCCACGCAGATTGTCTCCCCTTATGATGATGGTATTCCCGGAAACCCTGTTGGGTCTCTACAGGTAAAACACAAGTAACAGTTTATAATTATATAAATAACATTAGTATTTAATGGTGGCTCTCTCTCTTTCTCTCTCAGTAAGTTCAATATAATCTTTGAATGATAACCAGAATAAAGTAATATAAGCCGAGATCATTTCTGTGACATTTATGGTAAACTAGTTAAAGCTTGAGGTACAGTAAAGAGCATTTAATGACAATGTACCCATTTTGATCAGTATCAAACACACATGAGACAATACCATGTTATATTATAGCCGCCCAGATTTTGTTTTTTTCTATGTGAATGAGGGAGACAAAAGGCATAACTGCCTGCAGCGAGTGCCTCCCCCAGATTTGAAAGAGTGACAGGGACGTTTGAGCTAAAATGCCTGGACACACAGAGTTTGAAGCAATTTAAGTCATAGGAAGAGGGAAAGACTGATTCTGGGAGAGAGTTCCAGAGCTCAGCAGTTGAATAGAAGAAAGTCTGAGAATAGCATTTCACTCCTGGGTTGGAGAGTTGCACAGAGTAGGGGTGGGATTGTGTTGCAAGGCGAGTACTATGTACCCTACGTAGAGGAGGTGGTATACACTGGGAAAGCTCCGAGGAACACTGATTATTGTAGTAGCGATAGAATAGCGAGAGATACTTCATAATTTTCCTTTAAAGGTTCAAAGATTCAAATACTTATAACTGTACATGCAGCCCTGAGTCCTGGATACTGTTAACAAATTGAAAGGGCAAAGAGGTTCTAAGGAAGTTGGGTCACTGAAATTCTCGTATTGGCTTATAAAGTGCTGAATGATGAGTCAGAGCCACTGGGCTTAGAGATCTTTTGAACTAACCTTTAATTTAAATTTAAATATCTGGTGACTTGTTGAATGCAGCAGTGTAATGCTTGTGGTGAGAACATCAAGTGTTTGATAGATTCACTTCATCTTGGTTAATACAATCCATATCAGGTGGGTCAGGACTCATGCCCCGATGTAAATTGTTGTTTTGGCCTAGCATCTATCTTTGATCATGACTGTCCCGAGATTGTGAAGACAATTACTATGTGCGACAAGTCACCTTGATACAGCCCACCTGTTAACTCTCTCGGTAGATAACGTAAGAAAGCTGAGCGCAAATGGCGTTCACAATGAACGGGGCCTGACTCGTTCACAGTGTATATATCTGTGATAAAAACTGTAGTAAGCACTGTGAAACCCCAAAGATATAGTATCAATTTTAATGTAAAACTTGCAAGCTAAACAAACTAAAACTGGGACGATACAAGATAACGGTAAAATAACTTAATCAAAATCGCTGTGGAAATTACGCTAACTAAAATAAAAATTTTGAAATAAAAGAACACAATCCACCACATAGGGTGTACATTACTACATGAGCAAGTTAATCTGTTTCCCAAGCAAGCTAATCGTACACAGAACGCATTATCGTCACGTTCAAGGAATTAGTCAATTTGGGAAGTTAAAAGAAAGTTGATTCCTGTGGCAACAATAACAAAGAGTTGGTTGTTGTTGTTCCCTAAGCTGCCTGGCCGAACAGCCCCGAGTCCCTGAGAAAGGCCATGGCCACGATCGGGCTTTCCCACAGAGCTCTCATTGAGTGTAGATTGTGTTGTTGGCATAAGTGGTTGTGTGAAATGCAGTCTTCTATGATGTGTTTAATGGTATGGGGTGCTGTGTTACATCCCGGGCAGGCGTCGACAACGGAGTCATCCAGTCTCTTCTGATAGCTCAGGAGAGCTGGATGGTGTCCGCATCTCAGCCTGGCCAGGTGGACTCTGTCCTCGCGAGGAAGGGAGATTTCGGGAGGTCGTGCATGCAGCTGCGTGTTGTCTGTGAGTGAGTGGATGGATCGGTGAGAGATATGAGTATGGATGTGCTTCTGGAAGTTGGTTCGGGGTGGGCAGGGAGGGAGAGAGGACAATAATTGTGTGTGATACCGTGTGCTGGGTGTTGTTTTGATAATTCTTGGTGTCTGTGGGTGTGTTGCCATGTAGTTTAGTGGGTGGTCTTGGTTCGTGGAGGCTGCTGCCAGGAATTGAGTGCCTCTCATGTCCAGATGGTCTTTGACTTTGATGATTTTGGTTTCTTGATGTAGGCGATCTGTGGGTGCAGTAGCTGTGCAGCCTGTAATGATCTTCAGGGCTTTGTTTTGAATAGTCTGTAAGGTCTTCTGATGTGTTTCAGCTAGGTTAGAAGCCCAGGCTGGGCTTGCGTATTCCATCACTGATCTTATGTATTGTTTATATACTGTGGTGGTAGTTTCTTTGTTGTGTCCAAATTTTGTGTGAGCAAGTGACCTGAGGGCGTTAAGTCTGGGTGTCAGTTTCTTTTTAATGTTTGTGGTGTGCTGTTTGAATGTCATATGAGTATCATATGTTACTCCTAGGATTTTGGGTGTGTCTGTATGTGTTAGGGGTGTGTTGTTTATGGTGAGTTGAGGGATGTATTCGTGTTCTCCTGTCCAACTTGTGAGCAGGGTTGCGGTGGATTTGGCTGGGGCTAGATTAAGTCTGTTTGTAGTGCACCAGCCATGTAGTGTGTTGAGATAGGGTTGAAGGAGATCTGTTGCTCTTTTTGGGTCATGGTGTGTGCATGTGAGTGTTATGTCATCTGCATAGGAGGCTAAGTTTATTTGGGGCGTATTGGGTGTAGTTATATCGTGCATGTACAGATTGAAGAGTGCGGGCGATAGGACGGATCCTTGTGGGACTCCGTTTGGAAAGTTTCTGATTTTAGATGACTGACCGGCAAAAGATACGTGTGCACATCTGCCTGCTAGGAAGTTGGCCAGCCACCTGGTTGTAATCATTGGTTTGAATAGATACATGAAAGCAGTGGATAGTGACTTAATAATGGTTACAATGGTGAACTCTATCAATAATCAATATATGCAATAGTTATCAATAATCAATAGTTGAATGACAATACAGAAACTGCAGCTGTCGCTGCCAATGTGGCCGCCGTGCAATCAAAGGAAAAGTGATCACAGGACGAAACTAACAGTTATTTTATACCTCAAGCGAGAACCATTGGGTGTACAATATTTTAATTTTCACCCATCACAAGAAACTAGCGAGTGCTGTCTCCTGTTACATATATAACCTAGCGAGTGCTGTCTCCTGTTACATATATAACCTAGCGAGTGCTGTCTCCTGTTACATATATAACCTAGGTTAGGTCTTTATTTGTTGAGATGGTAATATCCAAAAATTACAAAAATATCCCGAGATTCCCGATATTACCCAAAATTTCCAAAAAGCGGCAAAACTTTGCCAAGTAATTTTGCCATCAAAATATATACTCTGGGTGTAGAGAGCTCTAGTTTTAACCATTCACAATATAACAGCGAGGGCTGTACAGTATTATGATATATGTCTAACTTAGTTTAGGCCATTTATTTGCAGAGATAGGAATATGCGGAAATATCAAAATTGACAAAAAATAGCCGAATCTGAAGAGTGCGAGGGTTGAAACATAGCTGGATCTGGAGGGTTAAATAATAGCTGTTTTTATATAGCAGTTCATACATTTCAGGTTGTTTTGAAGTAATTGTTTTATTTGTGTAGGAGCTGTGCATGGCGCGTCGTTGGCCCCCTCCCACCTACGAGCTGACCTCTGAGGAAGGTTTCCCACATGAACGTACCTTCTCTATTGCCTGCACCATCGGCAACACCAAGGAAATCGGTCAGTAGTATTTTTGTTATTCTGTCTTATTTTGTTGAAATATCCCAACTTCCCCACATGTTATCATAGGGTGATCTGTGGCACAGTGGTAGTGCAGTTAATTCACAGTTGAAAGGGCTTACTATGTAGGTTACTACTTGGTAGGTTGAGAGAGATGGGCAGTCTCCGTAAGGGAAGATTTTTTTTAGTTTTCTTCCTAGACTTCCATCAAGCTTTAAACAAAAAAAAAAACCCAAGACCCCCTTCGTTATAAATTTATAAATTTTTCGGTAGGAAAATGTCCCTGCCAAATTACAGGCTTTTTCGCTCGGCAGTAAAAATATCGACACCTAAATGGGACGAAAGTGCTTAAAATTTACAGAAATTTGGTGAAATGTCCTCACGCGGTGTCTCGGTGGTCTGGTTAACCCTCCAGCCCCGGCTATTGTATTCTATAATTTCCCCGAAACCCGGGGGTTTTGGCCGAAAAACTTCTACGCCTAGGCTACCTTATCCTTGTTATTTTGACTGCTTCCGCATTCCCGTGCATCCCCAAGCGTAGCTGTGTTTCGTACCTGTAGAATGACGTTGAGTTGAGCTCCCTAAGTCAACTGGTTCAGTTGTGATGACGATTTCCGTGGAGAGAACTTTGTGGCGATATGAGCCACTTATCACTACTTTTCACTACTTAACAATAACACACAGCCACACACGAACAAGGACGCCTCTCCTTCTTGTGGTCGGAGATGCGCGGCGTCGGTCCAACCGGCTGTTGTTTACATGCGTCGGACGGACGCCTCGCACACCAAGCTCACAGGCTTTCAAGCTGCCCGGAGCCTCAGAGCCCTACCGGGTTCCGCGGGGGGTATTTGTTATGGGTTTCTCAGAGCCCAACCGGCTCTGGTGGGTTAAACTAATCGTTAATTTTTTTTTTTTTTTTTTAAATTGCCAAACTAATGGGGCGAATATCTTAAAATCTCAAAACTAATAGGGCTAAACATGAGGTAGAAGTAGATTAAAAAAATAGTCCCATAAGTGAAAAAGTGGCCTTAATCCTCGGAATTCGGGAGGCCTCATATGAGGCAAAATGCGCGGCTAAAAATCGCCGCTATAATCATCAGAACTCGGCAACCACGCGTTGTAGCGACGTCATCTCTACGGCATTCTACAGACAACAAAAAGTTCTACAATTTGCAAAAACATTGACTGCTCTAGGTGGTCTCAATCAGTAGCTACTGAATTATGAAATTTGACTATACCAAAATTCATATGAGGCCCCCCGGATCCCATGGGTTAAAGCCGATGCCTCTGTTGATGTAGTATAGCAGTAAATGGGTACCTTGGGTTGCTGGCCATTTGTGACTTAAGGGGAGGCAGACCGTTTTGCTGGACCCACTTCTCCCTCATGTTTAGCTCCACTAGTTTTGCTGGACCCACTTCTCCCTCATGTTTAGCTCCACTAGTTTTGCTGGACCCACCTCTCCCTCATGTTTAGCTCCACTAGTTTTGCTGGACCCACTTCTCCCTCATGTTTAGCTCCACTAGTTTTGCTGGACCCACTTCTCCCTCATGTTTAGCTCCACTAGTTTTGCTGGACCCACTTCTCCCTCATGTTTAGCTCCACTAGTTTTGCTGGACCCACTTCTCCCTCATGTTTAGCTCCACTAGTTTTGCTGGACCCACTTCTCCCTCATGTTTAGCTCCACTAGTTTTGCTGGACCCACTTCTCCCTCATGTTTAGCTCCACTAGTTTTGCTGGACCCACTTCTCCCTCATGTTTAGCTCCACTAGTTTTGCTGGACCCACTTCTCCCTCATGTTTAGCTCCACTAGTTTTGCTGGACCCACTTCTCCCTCATGTTTAGCTCCACTAGTTTTGCTGGACCCACTTCTCCCTCATGTTTAGCTCCACTAGTTTTGCTGGACCCACTTCTCCCTCATGTTTAGCCCCACTAGTTTTGCTGGACCCACTTCTCCCTCATGTTTAGCTCCACTAGTTTTGCTGGACCCACTTCTCCCTCATGTTTAGCCCCACTAGTTTTGCTGGACCCACTTCTCCCTCATGTTTAGCTCCACTAGTTTTGAGGGATATTTGGTAGCGAGGCCGGTCTATATGATCTGTGCCCCATGAATATTCCTTCCTCTCACTTAAACATTAGGCCTACCATAGCGCGGTTGGGAGTATGAACATGATTAGATTAATATCCAGTATTCGAGAATGGATAATAAGTCGTAGGCGTGTGCATAAACCTTTAACCGTCCTGGTGGTGTAATGGTTAAGGTGACAAAATCTGTGTGTGATAACCCGGGTTGGAATCCCGGTGGATCACACATATACTTTAATTGATTTCATTGAGGGTGTTTGGTGTTGTGGTGAAATTAATAAAATATAGATTATAGGACGTTCGGCCCATTAGTTTGGCGATTTTAACACCTTTCGCCCCATTTCGTTGTCAAATTTAAGACCTTTCGTACCACTTAGGTGTCAATTATTTCCTGGCGAGCGATAGTGAGCCTGCAATTTTAAGAGGAACCGGCCAAAGTTATTTTACTGAAAAATGTACAAATTCATTTTGAAAGGGGGTCTAGGGGGTGTTTTTCTAAGCTTGATGGAGGTCTAGGGAGGAAACAAAAAATATATGAATAAATTAATTAATAGACCAAACAAACGGTCTGACTCCCCTTGAGCCGGTATCACACGAGCGCTTTTTCCCTCAACATTTATCCTCAGCACTGGTCTGGCAGCTTATGAGGTCTATATTTATAATATTGCTGTCATCTAAATTCAGCTAGCATCAACCTAGTTTCCGATACCAGTGCAAAATAGTCCATAAATGTTGGCAGAAAAATGGTGATGATGGAATGTTGACTATAAAAGGTCTGGTGTGATACCGGCTCTACCATCCAGGTAAGTAAACTGCGGTGACTCTGATGCAGTAGGCTATAGTAATATGTAGTGACTTACAGTACTTTAGAGTTGGGTTTGTTCCTTGTTTTGTCTTGTGTTTTCCTGTTCTTGCTCTGTCATATTATATGTATTCATTGTCGATAGTATCAATTGCTTACTGTTGCGATTTCCTTAGTTTATTTGTGCGATAAATGTAGGTTATTTGTAGGGTAGTTATTGATAGGGGTCACTTGAGGCATGCTATGCTTACAGGTACCTACCCGATAGCACTATCGTTAGTGAGTGCTGTACTGTATTTTATATATTATTTTGTAATAGTATAGATATCTTATCAATATTTGTATTTTGTACTATTGTTAATGTCTTGTCATGTTGCAAATTTGATTTTAAATAATATTTTGACATTTAACATATAGTTTCTTTATTCATGCAGAGTTTAGTCAAATTTGCCAGAACGTCCCGGACTTCCCAAACTTGACTACTTCCTTTAACGTAACGATAGTGCGTTGTTATATGTGCGATTAGTTTGCTTGGGAAACAGATTAACTTGCTCATGTAGTAATGTACACCCTATGTGGTGGATTGTGTTCTTTTATTTAATAATTTTCATTTTAGTAAGCGTTGTTTCCACATAGCGATTTTGATAATTTAATTTGACTTTATATTGTCCTTGTCCCAATTTTGGTTTGTTTAGTTTGCAAGTTTTACATTCTAATTGAGTTGGCCACCCCCCCCCCCCCCCCCAAAAAAAAAGGAAAAGTGGTGATTGTGCCTGAGCATATAGATAGATAGATATATAGATAGACTTAGAGTTACTATAATACCACAGGCTCCAAAGGAATATTATAATGTTAAACTTGCAAAATAAACAAACCAAAACTTATACGGACACAGTAAAAATTACAAAATCGCTATGTGGAAATAACGCTTAAGGGGAGGTTTTTAGTTTGGTCCCTAGATATCCTTCAAGCTTAAGATTACACTCCCTTGAGCCCCTTTCAAGATAAATTTGTACATTTTTCGGTAGAAAAATGTCCCGGCTAAAAGCCGGTTCCTCTTAAATTACAGGCTCGCTATCGCTCGCCAGGATAAAATCGACACCTAAATTGCACGAAAGGTTTTAAAATTGACAGAAATGGGTTGAAAGTTCTTAAAATAGTCAAAGTAATGGGGAAAACGTCTTAAAATTAGAAAAACAATGGGGCTAAACATGAGGGAGGAAGGAGTCAAGAAAAAAAATCCCTCCAGTGGCCATCTCCCCTTAAGTCAAATAATAATTTATAAATAAAAGACCACAATGATATGATAGAGCCTAGCAAAGTCCACAATGATATGATAGAGCCTAGCAAAGTCCACAATGATATGATAGAGCCTAGCAAAGTCCACAATGATATGATAGAGCCTAGCAAAGTCCACAATGATATGATAGAGCCTAGCAAAGTCCACAATGATATGATAGAGCCTAGCAAAGTCCACAATGATATGATAGAGCCTAGCAAAGTCCACAATGATATGATAGAGCCTAGCAAAGTCCACAATGATATGATAGAGCCTAGCAAAGTCCACAATGATATGATAGAGCCTAGCAAAGTCCACAATGATATGATAGAGCCTAGCAAAGTCCACAATGATATGATAGAGCCTAGCAAAGTCCACAATGATATGATAGAGCCTAGCAAAGTCCACAATGATATGATAGAGCCTAGCAAAGTCCACAATGATATGATAGAGCCTAGCAAAGTCCACAATGATATGATAGAGCCTAGCAAAGTCCACAATGATATGATAGAGCCTAGCAAAGACCACAATGATATGATAGAGCCTAGCAAAGTCCACAATGATATGATAGAGCCTAGCAAAGACCACAATGATATGATAGAGCCTAGCAAAGACCACAATGATATGATAGAGCCTAGCAAAGACCACAATGATATGATAGAGCCTAGCAAAGACCACAATGATATGATAGAGCCTAGCAAAGACCACAATGATATGATAGAGCCTAGCAAAGTCCACAATGATATGATAGAGCCTAGCAAAGTCCACAATGATATGATAGAGCCTAGCAAAGTCCGTCTACTTTAAGCCGGTGTCACACGGGAACTTTTATAGTCAACATTTGATAATCAACATTTTTCTGGTAACATTTATGGAATATTTTGCACTGGTATCGGGAACTAGACTATTGATAGATGAGTTTAGGTGACCGATACTTTTCTTACGTTGACCTCATAAGCTGCCAGACCAGTGTTGAGGGAAAAAGCGCTGGTGTGATACCGGCAGTACTTTCTTTACTTATATTGTTATCCCAATATATTTTCGATGTGAGCATCCTAGGTTGGAATCCCCGGACTGCCACATGTGTTTGTTAATTTCATTAATCGAGTTTAGGAGTAAAGTTGGTTGGTGGAGAGAACATAATATTTCCCTCTTACTTCTACAGGACCTATGTAATAGATTAATATGCTGTACTGTGTAGCTTGTATATCTTGGCATAGTCAGTAGAGCTTCGGCTGCTGATCAAAGGGTCGGCGGATCGAATCCTCTGTCAAAATGTCACTGGTAGATGTCAAGCACGGGCAACTTGACCTAGCAATTCTTGACAAACGCCTAATCTTCATAGCCACCCCTTCTCGGGAATTACGGCGTCTGCCAAAAAAAAATATATATATATCTTGGGAGTCCGTTTGTACTGTACAATGCTATGCTATATATACTTACTTCAGTACCGTATTTACAACCTCACCCCTTGTACAGTAGCCCAACTAAGTTGTGCAACAAAATACTAAGGTACAGTGGATAACCATCATACACTTGCAACAACATACGCCATTCAGAACAAGCACATGGACACCAAAATTCTCCTAAATTTGTCATACGCACAATCGCAGATTGGAAGCCAAAGCGTCACATTTTTCCTTTGCCCCTCAACTACTCTCTTCATAATTGCTGAGGGGCACAGGGCCCTGGGTGGGGCTTTGGTTTCCCGGGCGTTTCCGCACCCTCCTTAGCTCCCTGCCTTGGAGTGGCTTCGGTCACCCAGGCTTGATTGTGGTAGGCAGGGAGGGTTCTGTGGGGGTGCTCAGTTATGGCCTTGGCCTTGCTCGGGTGCCTTGGGGCTGTTCGGCCTGGCAGCCTTGGGAACAGCAACAACAACAACAACTCAGTGTTAATTGCAGTACCATGAGATGATTCACTTACCGGTATGTTATGTTATGCATTTCAGTTAAGTTGTAGAGTTTCATATATTTTATTAACTCACAATAATCGCCTCTATATGCAATGTAATATATATTCAAAGATAGAGCAAGACCCATACTATTTTAACTCAATGACTGCAGGCTGCTATATAAAAAATATGGTAATCACTGCGGCACTTGTCATATGACAATTGCCAAATATCTGCCTAGAACAAGGCCTGGGAGGCAGGCGAACGAGTATAAGCAGCGCAGGTCCGTCCCTTCAATCACCCACCGTGTCTGAGCGCGCACTAGAGTCAGTGGAAGACATCTCCACCTCCTTTACAGACTTGGGGATAGTGAAAACCGCTCAAATTTGCAAAAGTAGCACTGTATGGTACCCATGCCATGGACCACTGTACTTTCATGATGGCAAGGCTTTAACTGTGTCCCAAGAACTTAGTAAGTGTTCTGAAGGACAGGTAGTTCACTGATGGCGTTGAGTTGCCTTTCCCAGCCAACCCACTTTAGTTGTCTCTTATGACATACATTGGAATATGGGGGAATATTATTTTTGCACTCTGCCACAAAGCAGAGGCCCCCTACCCTTCCAGAGGGTAAAATGTAAACCAAATATATTGTTTTCCAGGTACGGGTAAGAGCAAGAAGTTGGCTAAGCGTCAGGCAGCGTTCAAGATGAGCCAACGACTGAAGGACACACCAGTGGAACAGGCACCTGTCAACGTTCTGGCCGATGATGACGATGAGGTAACTACAAACCAATCTCTCTCACATCATAATTTGTCTATTACTCTCGATCAGTCTATGTCTGGTGAGGATTTATATGTGACTCGGGACCAGTCTATGTCTCGGGATGACTTGACCAACTCGGATTCTCAGTCAGTCGACTCAGATTCATTGTCGGATAGTTATGTTAATATGGTTTTGTCTTTACATCCCATCACTACCTTCACACACCCTACCACAAGTTTACAACACCCTTCCACTACTTACACTCACACTACCACTACTATGAATCACACCACTACTTATACACAGCCTATCACAAGTTACCCACATCCTTCCACTACTACTTATGAACAGCCTACCATAAGTGACACTGACCCTTCCACTACCTACATGCACCCTCCCACTACCTACAAGCACCCTATCACTACTTACAAACTCCCTTCCACTACTTACAAACACCCTTCCACTACTTACGAACACCCTTCCACTACTTACGAACAGCCTACCACTACTTACAAACAGCCTACTACTCTCACTTACCCCACAACTCGCACACAACCCACTTCCTTCTCTGACGCTATCAACCACTCGCACTCCACAACTACTCTTACAAACTCCACAATCCATCCAAACCCCATTTCTCACTCCCAGTCTACTAGTCACTCACACTGGCCAAACACTCGACATTATTCACCCCGTCTTGCTAGTTTAAGTCTGCTTTCCCATCAACCGCAACGCAATCATCACAGACCCTTACATTTTACACATGCACAGCAACGCACGCCTCTATCAGGTCTCAGTATTTGCAATGACAATATCCATCCTAGCCCTGTGAATTTGATGTGCTCGCAGCAACGCACACATGTCAATAATGATGCCCATCCCAGCTCCATAAATTTGACTCACTCGCAGCAGCGCACTAACTTTGGTGGACGTGGAATTTGCAGCGACAACACAATTCCCAGCCGCATGAACTTGGCTCACTCGCAGCAACATGCACATCATGGTAGTTCTGGCATATGCAGGACAGGTACCCTTACCCTTCCCAGACCCCCAAAATTGTTGCACTTACAGCCACGCACGCCTCAATCTGATCTGGGGATTTACGACGATGCATGTAGTGATTTGAATGACTCTGATTCTATTACTAATGGATATGTTGGCATAATGCCTTGCCTCAACTCTGGTACTTTCATGCAACCTACTAAGCATACGTATTCACATAACATTCAGAGTACTTCACCTAGCCAGTGCTCACCCTCATTGAAAAAGCAAGAAATTGTTGAAGATACTCTTGTTAGCAATTTGGAAGTTCTAGAGAGGACGGTTGACAATGTTTCAGAGAACAGTAGAATAGTTGAAGGTTTGGACATTTTTGATAGGGTAGTTGACAATATGCCTCAGTCTAATGGAGACATAACTGAGGATATTGTCATTGAGGATCTGGAAGTTCTAGAGAGGACCATTGACAATGTTCCAAAGATTTACAGTGAAGTTACTGAAAAGGTTTTCAAGAGGGATTTTAATAATGTACCTCGATCTCAAGAAATAGTTGAGGACATTCTAGTTGAAGATTTGGAAGTTCTAGAAAGGACAATTGACAATGTACCGAAAGATGACGGGGAAATTACCGAGGACATTCTCATTGATGATCTGGAAGTCCTAGAGAGAACAATTGACAATATACCGAGGAATGACAGTGATGCTATTGAGGATATTGTTATTGATGATGATGTAGTACCGGTATTTGAGAGGGTGATTGACAAAACACCTCAACCTTATGGCAGAGTTGGTGAGGATAGTGTTATTGACAATCTGGAAGCTATAAAGGATGGTACTCTGGAATTCTATAGCGAGTACAGTGATAGAAAAGGTGATGTGAGAGTTGGTGATAATGTGAAGGTTTGTTGGCCACTTTCAACTCCAAACAAGAATGAGTTTGAGTTGACCACCGCTGATGTTAGGAAGATTAATGATGATGATGTTGTGATAGAGGATGTTGTTATTGAGGACCAGGAACGTATTGAGAGAACAATTGAGTATACTAACTAGCCAATCAGTATGGTGATTGATTTTTTTTTTTTTTTTTTTTTTTTTTTTTTTTTTTTTTTGGGAGGGAGACAGAAGCCAAAACTTTTTTTTTTTTTTTTTTTTTGGTGTGTGTGGATGAGGGAGACAGAAGCCAAAACGGCCCGTAACGAGTACCTCCCCCACAGTTAAAAGAGTGACAGGGCCATAATCGAGGAACGTTGGAGCCAAAATAATAATGCGTGAATATAATAAATCGCACTTTAAATATGGATGGCCTCCTTTCCTATGTGTCCTGGCTGACATTAATATAATTTGATGACGTCATTCAGCAAATGTAAGCTTTTTGCTTTTTGAATGAGGTTCACATTAAGGGGAGATTTCAACTCTCCTTTCTCCCTCATGTTTAGCCCCATTGTTTTTTAGGTTTTAAGATGTTTGCCCCATTAGTTTGGCTAGTTTAAGAACGTTCGCCCCATTTCCATTTCTGTCAATTTTAAGATCTTTCGTGCCATTCAGGTGTCTATTTTTTCCTGGCGAGCGATAGCGAGCCTGTAATTTAAAGGGAAGCGGCTGGGACATCTTTCTACCGAAAAATGTACATATTTATCTTGAAAGGGGGTCAAGGGGTGTAAATTTAAGCTTGATGTAGGTCTAGGGATCAAACACCTTACCTGTCCTTAATCTGTACTACATGTGGCACTTCTCACCTGACGACTGGAAGACAAGATCTGCCTGTGTGACCTTGGCTAGTCTGGAGGCAAATACAGAGCGATCCTTAACCCTATTAGGTGCAGGGCGGGCCAATTTGGAGCCGACCAGTTTTACTCCGTTAGCTTGGAGATTTTAAGACGTTTTATCGCATTAGTTTGGCGATTATATGATGCTTCAACCCAGTAAGGTGTCGATTTTTCGTGGGCAAGCCCTCAATTTGGGAGAAATTGGCCTTTGGCCAGGGCATTTTTCTACTGAAAAATTTACACATTTAGCTTGAAGGGGGTCTGGGGGACGTTTTCTTAGTTGAAAGGGGTTTGGAGAGGCATTTTTCCAAGTCTAGCGGGTAAGCTAAAAACACATTGATCGAAAATGGCTAAAAGTAATAAAAACCTAATAATTCAACCAAATAGCATAATAACCCCCAAGACGTTGCACCAGATAGTGTTACATAATTGTCTATAGGGATTTCCATGTATTTCATTATGGTGATAGGAATAGTGAGGATGATTTTTTTTTTTTTTTTTTTTTTTTTTTTTTTTTTTTGTTAGCGATTTTGATTAGTTATTTTGTCTTTACTGTGTTCGTATACGTTTTGGTTTGTTTATTTTGCAAGTTTTACATTATAATTATGGTAAAATATATATATACCGGTATATACTGTATATATATATATATATATATATATTTTTTTTTTTTTTTTTGCAGTGATTATGGTAATATGTCTTATAATAAAATACATGGGAAATCCCTATGGTCCATTATTTAAGGATCGCTCTGTATATGTTGGTGTGAGGGTGGCTTGCTGGTGCTTGGTATGGTCTGTGGTGCTTTTGAACTGCTTGTTCTCGTGTGTTCCTGTGTAAACAACCAGGCTGCATTAAGGGGGCTCACCTCGTTTTTTCCCTCTCCCATTTTCTCTGAGTTGTATCCATTCGGCCCCATTCAGCCTACTGTTTTAAGACGTATAAACCAGGTGTCGATATTTTCCTGCGAGCCAGCATTATTTAAAATCTTCTTGACAGCAGGCTAAATTTGTACATTATTCGATAGAAAAATTTCTCCGGCAAAGCCGGATTTCTCCATACAATGCTGACTCGCTATCGCTCGCCAGTAAGAATTCGACACCTGGATGGGGATGAACGTCTTAAAACAGTAGGCCTACAATGGGGCCGACTGGATACAAGCCAGAGAAAAATAGCCGGTGACCCCCCTTAAGCCAGTGTCACACAAGCGCTTTTTCCGCCAATGTCCGATGAGTAACTTTTTTCTTGTACTACTTTGAGGCTCCTTCACATTGGAATCAGAAACTAGATTGAAAGTAGATTATGTTAGGTAGTTAACCCTCTCCAACATATGACGCGATTTTGAGCCTATTGGGGATACTTTGAAGCCTTTGTTACCATCAGGGGTATTTAGAAACCTTTAATTTTGAGCCTATTGGGTATACTTTAAAGCCTTTGTTACCATCAGGGGTATTTAGAAACCTTTAATTTTGAGCCTATTGGGGATACTTTAAAACCTTTGTTACCATCAGGGGTATTTAGAAATCTTTAATTTTGAGCCTATTGGGGATACTTTAAAGCCTTTGTTACCATCAGGGGTATTTAGAAACCTTTAGTTTAGTTACTTCAACCTCTGCAGTTGTCTTTGAGTTTAGCTGTGGGCAGAACACTAATTTTGGAGAGGTAATTATAAGAGTGAGAGAACTCTATTTAGTATTGCGAATCTGACAACCTCTGCATCATAAATGCGTGAAAGGGTTAAATTCTTGCGGAACTTATATTTTCAAGCTGCCAAAATACAATTGCCCGGAAAAATTGACGGAAAAATCACTTGTTTGACACCGGCTTTAACCTTTTACTCACCTATGTCCTAACTATGCTTAATTAAATCTTTCACCTGTAACTTGACATATTTCAGTATACCATGATTAATTTTTTACCTTATTCTGGGCAAACACTTCAAGATTGCAATACATTTTTGAAGTGCAATACATTTTTGAAGTGCAATACATTTTTGAAGTGTAATACATTTTTGAAGTGCAATACATTTTTGAAGTGTAATACATTTTTGAAGTGTAATACATTTTTGAAGTGTAATACATTTTTGAAGTGTAATACATTTTTGAAGTGTAATACATTTTTGAAGTGCAATACATTTTTGAAGTGCAATACATTTTTGAAGTGCAATACATTTTTGAAGTGCAATACATTTTTGAAATGCAATACATTTTTAAAGTGCAATACATTTTTGAAGTGTAATACATTTTTGAAGTGCAATACATTTTTAAAGTGCAATACATTTTTGAAATGTAATACATTTTTGAAGTGTAATACATTTTTGAAGTGTAATACATTTTTGAAGTGTAATACATTTTTGAAGTGCAATACATTTCTTGAATGCAATACATTTTTATAGCTGGTGTCACACAAGCCCTTTTTCGAGCAATTTTTACGAGCAGTTATGGTCTGGCACTTTACCAGAATTCAGAAAGCAATACCTTCTAGTTACCGATACCAGTGCCAAAATGTCCAGAAATAATACGAGAACAAAACTTGCCCAAGGAAAAATTGACGGAAAAGGCGCTCGTGTGACGGCGGCTTTATTCTGGCTAACACTTGACGATTGTAATACATTTTTGAATGCCCTCTAATAGAATGGGAGTACAGGTAGTCTCAAAATTATCCTTCCGACTTCCAAAATTGCTTCCTATAGCTGGTGTCACACAAGCCCTTTTTCGAGCAATTTTTACGAGCAGTTATGGTCTGGAAGCTTATAAAATGACACTTTACCAGAATTCAGCCGCCTAACATAATCTACCTTCAGTCTAGTTACCGATACCAGTGCCAAAATGTCCAGAAATAATACGAGAACAAAACTTGCCCAAGGAAAAATTGACGGAAAAGGCGCTCGTGTGACGGCGGCTTTATTCTGGCTAACACTTGACGATTGTAATACATTTTTGAAGGCTCTCTAATACTCAATGGGAGCACAGGTAGTCTCAAAATTATCCTGCCGGCTTCCAAAATGTCTTCCTAATTAAAATGTCAAATGATCTAGTGATGGCCAGGATATTGGTAGGAATAGGATCATGGTTAAGGGCCGATTTCCACTTGAGGGATTGTTTTCTTGACCACTTTATCTCATGTTTAGCCCCATTGCTTTAGACATTTTAAGACGTTCGCCCCATTAGTTTGTTGATTTTAAGAACTTTCGCCCCATTTCTGTCAATTTTAAGACTTTTCGTGTCATTTAGGTGTCGATTTTTTCCTGGCGAGCGACAGCGAGCCTGTTATTTAAGAGGAACCGGCTTTCAGCTGGGAAATTTTTCTACCGAAAAATTTACAAATTTATCTTGAAAGGGGCTCAAGGGGGTGTAATGTTAAGCTTGATGGATAGCTAGGGACCAAACTAAAAACCTGCCCTTAAAGTGATTAAGTTTTGTATTATTTGTTTGACTTAATTAAAGGTAAAGTTAGTAGGCTATCAACATCCATCACCATATCTTCATTGTATGGTTTTATAAAGGTCATTCATTATTTTTCCTTTAGTTACTCATTGACACCTAAAGAATAATGGGTAACAATCCTGGCTGCGGTGAGATACAAATATTTATTAATTGTTTTAAAAGTTTGAAATATGTTATCGGCGTTAAGCAATTTAATTGACTTATTGGCAACATATTGTATTCAGAATCTCAAGTGTATATTGATACATAACTCTGAAGATATACATTATTTATACATCATTTATACATCCTAGTTAAGGTAGATATCTAGAGGTGAAAAGGATATCAAATAATATAAAGACGTCAAATTAATACTATTTTTCTTAAGCATCTTGTGCATGATTTTTCTTATTTTCTTGGCATGGCATGTCAATAAATGTTGATCATATTAATAGCTATATCGTTTATTAACCCTGTCAAGCTCCAATACGCGGTTGTGTTCTGTGTTTTGGCCACTAGTTTGCGATTTTATTCAGATTAGTAACATTACAGGAAGTCAAAGGGTTGAGTGAGATAGTATTCACCCTTTTAATACCCACAGATCCTTCCTAAGCTGCATAAAATCCTCTAAAGGGTTGAGTGAGATAGTATTCACCCTTTTAATACCCACAGATCCTTCCTATGCTGCATAAAATCCTCTAAAGGGTTGAGTGAGATAGTATTCACCCTTTTAATACCCACAGATCCTTCCTAAGCTGCATAAAATCCTCTAAAGGGTTGAGTGAGATAGTATTCACCCTTTTAATACCCACAGATCCTTCCTAAGCTGCATGAAATCCTCTAAAGGGTTGAGTGAGATAGTATTCACCCTTTTAATACCCACAGATCCTTCCTAAGCTGCATGAAATCCTCTAAAGATAGCCAAAATGAAATGGTAAAACGCGCCCGAGCTTGAAGGGGTTAACATACGCCTAGCTGTAGCATTAATTGGTAGTTTATGTAGAGGTACCGGTAATAACGGTAGCGTGTATTGCTACCTACAATATATACATCGGTACCGCCCAGTGTAATTGGTTAGTAGGTCACCATCTTGTTGTTAATTAGGAAGTTAGTCCAGTTGCCCCGTCAGAGTTGTTTTAGGCAGCTCAGCGGTCGGGTTAAGGGCACATTTCCACCGGGAGGATTTTTTTTTAGAGAACCTCTTTCTCCCTCATGTTTAGCCCCATTGCTTGTGAGATTTAAAGACGCTTGCCCCATTAGTTTGGCGATTTTAAGAACCCTCGCCCCATTTCTGTCAATTTTAAGACCATTCGTGCCATTTAGGTGTCGATTTTTTCCTGGCGAGCGATAGCGAGCCTGTAATTTAAGGGGAACCGGCCTTCGGCCCGGGAAATTTTTCTACCGAAAAATGTACAAATTTATCTTGAAAGGGGGTCAAGGGGGAGTAATTTTAAGCTTGATGGAAGTCTAGGGAATCAACTAAAAACCTCTCTTTAAAGTAATTTAAAAAAACATCAGTACCTGTGTTATGTATTAATATTGGTGAACCTATGGTCTCCAATGTGTGTGTGTGTGTGTGTGTGTGTGTGTGATCCTGTAGTAGCTTCCTTATCATTTAGTTTTCAGTGAGATATTACATTTGGTTCATTTGGTTTGGACTTACACACACACACACACACACACACACACCAACAACTGTATTTTATTCTCTTCTTTGCAGGCCTCTTCTACGGTTGATAACTTGGCTAGCTTAAATTTGAATTCGTAACATTTTTTTTTTTTTTTTTTTTTTTTTAATTTTGGCGCAAGTGTAATTAATCAGTTCAAGAGGTTTAAGAGGGGGTGACCTGCTTTTGGTTATTTCTGTCCTTTTCTCTCTTTCTCTGGCTTGTGTCCATTCGGCCCCATTCAGCCAACTATTTTAAGACGTTTATCCCCATCTAGGTGTCGATTTCTTCCTGGCGAGCGATAGCGAGCCAGCATTATATGAAGAAATCCGTCTTCGCCGGAGTAATTTTTCTATCAAAAAATTACAAATTTAGCCTGCTGTCAAACAAAAATAAAAAATATGCTGGCTCGCTACCGCTCACCAGTAAAAAAGTGACACTTGGATGGGGATAAACATCTTAAAACAGTAGGCTGAATGGGGCCCAATGGATACAAGCCAAAGAAAGATAGGGCAGGCCAGAACCAAAACAGGCCACCCCCCCCTTAAACAATCAGTTTATATACTGAACCCATAAAGGGCGGGCATAAGTTGTGAGTCCCGTAGTTATCAATACATATACTGAACCCATAAGTTGTGAGTCCCGTAGTTATCAATACATATTCATTCTGTTAACCCCTTCCGTACCGGCAACGTCTCTCTTCAGAAACAGATTAGCTTGCTCATGTAGTAATGTACACCCTATGTGGTGGATTGTGTTCTTTTATTTCATAATTTTCATTTTAGTAAGCGTTGTTTCCACATAGCAATTTTGATGAATTTGACTTTATATTGTCTTTGTCCCAATTTTGGTTTGTTTAGTTTGCAAGTTTTACATTTTAGTTTAGCTACTTTTAGACCATTGTATTCAGTTTTAGCAGGGCCTCCAGCAATAAACAGGCTTTGAACTATCTAACTTAACCACTTTTACTACCGCAGATCCTTTTTAAACTGAAGAAAATCGTCTAAATACAGCTAGAAAAAAATCAAAATGACTTCCCGACACAGAAGGGGTTAAGGAAAGGGAAATGAAAATGTTAAATAAGCTAATGATAAAGCATGATATCCTCTCTGTAAAAACACTCCAGACATTCCTCTGTAGCTTCCTCCATATTCCCGTGGTGATAATAGGTACCACCAACGAACTTGACAATCCTCTTGACCTCTTATAACTTGAAACGGATGAAAGCAATCGGGCTGACCTTTCTATAATTTAGGAAGAGTCCACCAGGAAGAAGGTGTGGATATTTACCGCCAGTTTGCTCTAGGCCCTTTTTGAGTTAGAGAGAGGTCAGGGGTCAAGTTCGTAGGTGAATATGGTTTTGGTGAGTTTGTGAGTACAATATTTCATAATGAACAAAGCCTAGTGGATGCCTATGGGTAGCACCAACCAACTTGACAATAATCTGGACCCCTTGACCTCTCTGGAACTCAAAAGGGCCTAGAGCAAACTGGCTGTAAATATCCACACCTATTTCCTGGTGGACTCTTCCCAAATGATAGAAACGTCAGCCCCATTGCTTTCATTCATTTGGAGTTATAAGTTATGGAGTCAAGTTTGTTGGTGTTCAGAGTAAAAGTCAGGAGAGTGTGTCAGTTAACTTGAAGGGGGAGCTAGTTGCTTTTTCTCCCTCATGTTTATTCCCATTAGCTATGAGATTTTAAGACGTTCGTTCCATGAGTTTGGCGATTTTAAGACCTTTTGCCCAATTTCTTTTTCAGTATAAAGACATTTTGTGCAATTAACCCATCAGACCCGGAAGCACTCTGAGGCACCCATAAAAAACACCCCCCGAGCTACCCGGAAGGGCTCTGAGGCACTCATGAGCTTAAAGCCTGTAAGCTTGGTGTGCGAGGCGTCCGTCCGACGCATGTAAACAACAGCCGGCTGGACCGACGCCGCGCATCTCCGACCACAAGAAGGAGTGCGTCGCTTGTTCGTGTGTGCCTGTATGTTATTGTTAAGTATCGAAAAGTAGTGTAAAGTGGCTGTTTTTGCCATAAAGTTATCTCCAATGAAATCATCATCACAACTGAACCAGTTGACTTAGAGAGCTCTACTTAACGCCATTCTACAGGTACGAAACACATCTACGCTTGGGGATGCGCGGGAATGTGGAAGCAAGCCAAATAACAAAGATGCGGTAGCCTAGGCGTAGACGTTTTTCGACCAAAACCCCCGGATTTCGGGGAATATATATGGAATACATAGCCGGGGTTGAAGGGTTAAGGTGTCGATTTTTTCCTGTCGAGCGATAGCGAACCTGTAATTCTATGAGGAACCGGGTTTATTGTACTGGAAAAATAAACAAATTTATCTTGAAGGGGGTCTATTGGGTGTTTTGTTCAGCTTGATAAGGTCTAGCGAGGTTACTAGCCTATATTATAGCGTAACACTTGCAACATACTGTATACAAACCAAAACCGGGACAGCCCAATATAAAGGCAAAACAACTTCCTTATTATAACGTAAAACTTGCAAAATAAACGAACCAAGACTTATACGAACACAGTAAAAAGACAAAACCGCTAATCAAAATGGCTATGTGGAAACAACGCTTTGGCCAAGTATTGTAATAAATGGATACATTGAGCAACAGCTAACCACTATCCCCTTACACAGACTAACACTAAACCTGTTAGCCTCCCACTTCAGTTGCCACTCAATGCATATAAAAGGCCTAAGCCATTTAAGGAGAGATTTTTAGCAAGTTACCTAGACCTCCATCAAGCTTAAAATTCCACCCCCTAGACTTCCCTTTCAAGGTAAATTTGTAAATTTTTCGATAGAAAAATGTTCCGGCTAGAGGCCGGTTCCTCCTAAATTACAGGTTTGCTATCGATTGCCAGGAAAAACTTGACACAAAAAGTCTTAATATTGACAAAGAAATGGGGCGAAAGGTCTTAATATTGTCAAAGAAATGGGGTGAAAGGTCCTAAAATCACCAAACTAATAGGTTGTACATCTTATAATCTGAAAAGTAATGGGTCCAAACATGAGGGAGAAGGGGGACCAGCAAACTACCCATCTCCCCCTAAAACAAAGTCCAAAGTGTCTCCGGACATTGCCCGCCCTTTAAGGATTGATAGAAATGTTGATTACAAATTTGTTTTAGTCTGATGACTATAATTTCAAGATATTATATATTAAGTTAGAAATGAGAACACTTTTCTACTTTCATTAAATATATTAAAAATGTTGATATCAAAATGTAGAATATTTATTTCCTTTTTCTATTAATCGTATATGTCTTGAATCGGCCAACCCCCAGCTAAACACAAAACAAATAAATAAGTCAAAAAAGGGGAATGGTCCTGAGTAATGTACTGTATATAGATAGATAGATAGATAGATAGATAGATAGATAGATTAATCTATAGACCACAGTAGATCTGGACTGGACAACAAAATTGAACTTTGCAGTAAGGGACCCAACATCGGAGATAAAACCCCCCAAGTTTGAATATCGAAACCACAAAAATTTCACATTTTCGCGTTTTCGAGGTTCGAACTTGGGGGTTTGTTCTCCGATTTTGGGTCCCTTACTGCCAGACCTATGAGAGTTCCGTATGGAGCTCAGTGGTCTGGTTAATCTGCTCTACATAACTAACTGGGTCCCTTACTGCAAAGTTCCATTTTTGTGTCCAGTCCAGATCTACTGTAGGTTATGATTAATCATATCAGTATCAAAATGTTTAACTATATTTAATGTAGTTTTGACTGTACCATGAGCTTTGTCACTGCAGAAAGACAATACAGTGGAGCCCCTACCTTCGCGGCATCAGTCTTCGCCGTAGGCACCAAATATTCCCAATTTTCATCTTCGCTGTAAATTATTTAACCTTTGCAATAAATCTGAAGCGCTCTGCCACGGTTTCAATCTTCACGGGCTAATATTTCAATCTGAAGCGCCGTGTTTTCCCGCCTAGCTGAGACATAAACATGTTGGCCAGCCAATCACAGTCCACCATGTGGGCGCCATCTTGCAATATCATAGCAGATCAAGCTATCACATGCATCCAGTAGAATGCCATTGTATTGAGCACGTGTTGTGAAGTGTCTGACTCGTATATCACTAGTGGTGTAACCTTCCGACTATTATGGCTTCTATTGCTTCGGGTGGGAGTGACGGAGGCCCGGGGGATAACGGAGATGTACCACTAAGGCCGGGACCGCCAAAAGTTGGTGGGAAACTTTACAAAAAGTAAATTTTATGTATTGTAAATATTAATAAAGTAAAGTTTCCCAATAATAATAAACCATGTTTTCATAGGCAAAAACAGGGAAAAAGAGCAAGTTTTTGGAATGAGCACGGAACCGATTAGAATTTTCCCGATAATAACAGTGCATCGATCTTGGCGGGATTTCTGCGGAACCGATCATCAACGAAGATGGGGGCTCGACTGTATACACCGGTCTACAATATATATAATGTTTACATACATACTAAATGCCTCTGCCTACCGGTGCCAGGTGGTACATACTGGAGAACACACACTTTGGTTGACAGAAAGGGGGTAGTGCTTATTTTTGGCTCTATTAATATATTTATTTATCTTTGTTTCCTCGCTAGGCACCTACTCCATCAAGCTTAAATAACACCACCTAGACCCCCTCTCAAGATATATTTGTACATTTTTCGATAGAAAAATAACCCGGCCCTCCCAAAATTACAGGCTTGCTATCGCTCGCTAGGAAAAAATGGACACCTAAATGGCACAAAATGTCTTAACATTGACATAGAAATGGGGTGAAAGGCCTTAACATCGCCAAACTATAGGCCGAACGTCTGAACCTTTGAAAACTAATGGGACTGCACGTGAGGGAGAAGAGGAACCAGAAAAACAAACCATCGCCCCTTAACACACTGTTGGGGTTTGGATTAGTAATAACCCTATCTATCTATCTATCTATCTATCTATATGCTCAGGCCCAATCCACACTTTTCCTATTTTTTTTTATTTTTTTTTTTCTATTTTATTCTATTTTATTATTTTTTTGTTTTAATTTTCTCGGGGGTGGCCGACTCAAGACAGAGCAAGAACAGGGAAAACACAAAACACAAGACAAAACAGCAAATTGACACACATCTAGGTCACCTGTACAAATAACCCACACAAACTAAATATGAAATGCTACAGTATATTATATTAATTTGCTTTATGGTAACTAATGTCATAATGTGTGTGCATGTTATTACTAGACCAATGCTTGATGGCTGCATGATACCTTGCACTGAGGGACAATTATCAAAACAGTTTTGAGGTACTTCCTATAAAGGATTTTATTATATCTCCTATAATACACATTTTGTATTTGTATTGCCGATTCCATTACTGTATAAGTACTTTGTTCTCAATATTTTGTGAATAACCACAATTTTGACTATATATAAACTTCCTAAAATAACAACAATATTTAAGTTTATAATTTGTTTTTGTAATGTACTAAAGAAACTATGTTTGAAAAATATCCCTATAGACCTACAGTATAAGGTTGCTGCATGTTAGATAATATTGTGGTTGTGGTACTATAATACCCTGGTCTCTGGGTCTTCTCCTGGATGACCTATATGTGTGTGGATTTGTGTTTGTTAAATGTTTTCTGTTGTGTTGTCCCTGTTCTGGCTCGGTCTTGAGTCGGCCCCCCCCCCCCCCCCCCCCAAAAAAAAGAAGGAAAAGTGGGGTTTGTGCCTGAGTATATAGATAGATAGATAGATAGATAGATAGACAGACAATCCTCTGATCTGTATAACAATAAGTTATCTGAAAGCCAGTAGTTCCGTAAAATTTGTTATGTTCCCTCGCCCCTTTCTCTGCCTCGTCTAGTAAGTGAATTTTATAAGGTGAGGAGGATTCCTAGCCTCCCGCCCCCGGAGTAGGAAAAGTAGTACAGTACAGGAAAAGAGACAGACAGAAATGGCTACGGTTGGGTAGAGGGTGCCAAGCCTTAAGCCGGTATCACACGAGATATTTTATAGTCGACATTCGATGATCAACATTTCTGGATTATTTTGCACTGGTATCGGAAACTAGACTGATGATAGATGAATTTAGGTGACAGAAAACTATTAAATGTTGACATAAGCTGCCAGACCAGTGTTGAGGATAAATGTTAAGTGAAAAAGCGCTCTTGTGATACCGGCTTTACTCTAAATAGGACCAGCCTCACCCTAAATGTACAGTCCGTCACATTTAGAAGTGCCCAATCTTTAATACTTTAACTTGGTTTTCTTCTTGAGCGTTGTTTCCACATGGCGATTTTTGATTAGTTCCTTTGCGTTTATCTTGTGTCGTCCCAGTTTTGGTTTGTTTATTTTGCAAGTTTTACATTATAATAGGATAAATATTCCTTGACTATTGAACAAAGGTTAAATGTGTGTGTGTGTTGAAATACGCTAGCCACTTGACCCCCCCCCCTCCCCTCTTTAAGCAAGCTTACCCACAAGCACAAAATTACAAAAAAACAAAACAACAACAACAACAACAACTACGTAGTAGAGGTCACTCACACCTTCAATATTTTACTAACTTTCTTCCTGTTTGAAAGAGCAATAACTTTGCACGAGCTATGCATTTATACGGGAGTGATAACCCAAGTTGAAACTTATGACTTGTGTTGGACTACTATTTGACTATGTATGTGTGTGTGTGTGTTGATCACATGGGCTCAGAGACCCTGGTGAGTCACCCTCTGATAGGTAGGGGGGAAGGGGAGATGGTTGGGGTCATGGAGTGTATTAAGGGTGGAGGCGGTGGGAGCCACTTTACCTGTTCTGTCCAATGATCCCACTGCCGTCACTAGGCCGAGGCCAATTGTAATCTGCTATCTTCTTAGGTGAAGTTATATATTGTTTGTCTCTTAAGATCATATACTGGTACAGTGTACTGTACAGTATACAACTATACATTCAGTCTAGTTGTTGATTCTAATGCCAAAATACCTAAAATAAGTTCAGTATTAGAAAATATTTACCTATCGTAAATTGACGGAAGAATATTTTTTGTGGCATAGCTAGGGGGAGAGATTAACGCCAGACCTGACCAGACAACGAGGGAGGAACCAGAAGGCGGAGTGGGGTCAACTTGTGAAGCTGATGGCCACTCCACCCTTACCATCTCCCTTGATGGGGGTGGGTGCTTGTGTAAATAACGCATTGAAGATTTGACAAACAATATTATGAAATATATATAACACACAACCACCACAGAATGTACATCACTATCCACAATACATACATACACAAATATATATAACACACAACCACCACAGAATGTACATCACTATCCACAATACATACATACACAAATATATATAACACACAACCACCACAGAATGTACATCACTATCCACAATACATACATACACAAATATATATAACACACAACCACCACAGAATGTACATCACTATCCACAATACATACATACACAAATATATATAACACACAACCACCACAGAATGTACATCACTATCCACAATACATACATGCACAAATATATATAACACACAACCACCACAGAATGTACATCACTATCCACAATACATACATACACAAATATATATAACACACAACCACACAGAATGTACATCACTATCCACAATACATACATACACAAATATATATAACACACAACCACCACAGAATGTACATCACTATCCACAATACATACATACACAAATATATATAACACACAACCACCACAGAATGTACATCACTATCCACAATACATACATACACAAATATATATAACACACAACCACCACAGAATGTACATCACTATCCACAATACATACATACACAAATATATATAACACACAACCACCACAGAATGTACATCACTATCCACAATACATACATACACAAATATATATAACACACAACCACCACAGAATGTACATCACTATCCACAATACATACATATACAAATATATATAACACACAACCACCACAGAATGTACATCACTATCCACAATACATACATACACAAATATATATAACACACAACCACCACAGAATGTACATCACTATCCACAATACATACATACACAAATTTAAAAACCGAGTGCTCCACGCAAAATGAGGTTCTGGTCTCACGTCCTAATGGTGGCGTTCCAGGCAGCCCTATTAAGAGCTGCCTCAATTGTCAGGTTCTTTGATTTAAGATCAGACTGCAAAGTCCGATCCCACGTCTTTTTGGTCCACCCCTTGGTGCAGCTCCCTCCACATTCATGGACTTGCATCTTTTCACCCAGCTTTGTTCATCCAATCTTTCCACATGTCCAAGCCTGCTAGTATGCATCTTATCACTGATACTCTTGATACCTAACCTTCTCCTTAGCTCTAAACTTGATATCCAATCTTGTAGTTGGCACCACACATCCATCTCACCATCATCTCCTCTCATTGCGTTCCATTCTGTTGGTATCCTCCACTTTGACACTCCACGTTTTAAAGCATATGTCTTTGCTCTTCTAACACATGAAGCGGACACCTTTCCCTTCAAGGGGAGAGGCAGTCTTCTCATGGCGAGTAGTGGCAAAAGTTCTCTAAACTTTCCCTAGCCGCATCTTATTCTGGCGATAGTGGCAGCCTCGGCCCCACCACCGGCAGAGATGGTATCCCACTGGTTCAAACATATACATTGTAAATGTGATACTGGTCTACCGCAACTCAGATGTCTTACCATTGCAAAGTGGGGTTATAGGCCATGATGAAAAGTGACATAGAAGCACTCATCCAGTGTGGACTTGATCCTGTGCCTCCTGTGTTTATTCAAATATTCAATTCAAATATATTTATTTAGCCTTCAGATATACAATAAGTTCAGAATTTAAATACATGGAAGTCAACTGGCTAAGCCTTATGAGAGAAAACTCTCTTTAAGTTTAGAATGCTAACCCTGCTCTATCAAGCTCCATGTTCCAGAAAATTAAGAGAGAAAATAAGTTTTGGAGGGTTTATAGTGAATGTAGCTGTATGTAAGAAAGCATTGTGTGTGTATCTTATGAGTTAGATAGAATTGTTCATTGTTTAACTGAGGTATAAATTGATTAATCTCCCAACACCAAACACTTCCCAATGAAATTAATGAAAGCATGTGATCCTGCCGGGATTCCAACCTTAAAAACATTTTTTGTTTTTTAAATCATATAAATAGTGTTGTGAAGAGGTGTCACCTTTACATTCGTAACCTTTATGCCATAAGGAAGTTCTTGAGCAAAGAATCTCTTTTGACTCTCATTCATTCATTATATCTTAAAAACACTAAGCATTACACCATCAAGACGGTAATAAAAAAAAAAAAAAAAAAAGCAAAGAAGGCTGTCTGGCAATCCTTACACTCCACTTAAGCTTGATACAGTTACCACCCAACCAATTTCAATTACTGGAACCTGTGTCTTAGCATTATGGAGAACTGCACTGGTTTACAGGGTAGAATACATAGAAGTGAGTGGATGATCCCTACCATATAGGTATCACACAATGGAAAGTTTCTGCTGAGTCCCAGAATGCACTGTTTTGTATGGTTAACTATCCATACCTGGAGTATACAAACCCATGCTGGATCCACACTCTTACCCCAACAACTACATCAACACATACTGGCTTCTCTTATTTTAGATCATGGATTATCTAAGCAACTTTGACCGCTATTCAAACTAATTAAGGTATTAACCGATGACAGTAAGCACAGATATGTAAATATGAAAAAAGAAAGAAAAAAATGCATTTTGAAAAAATTATCAAATATACTGTATATATATATATACATAACATTTTAAGACTGAGTGTTCCACACATAAGTGCAGTTTCAGTCTCTTGTCCTAATGGTGGCGTTCCAGGCAACCCTGTTAAGGGCTGCTTCACTTGTCAAGTTCTTGGATTTGAGATCGTATACTATATATATATATATCGTATACTGGCAGCGGGGATGAGAGACGGTGTGCTTGACATAATCCTCCGATATGGCTTCTCGCTGAAAGACGGTGGTCTTTGTACATGTCATTCTCTTGCATCTCCTACGTTCTACATGGCCGAACCATCTCACTTTCCAGCACATCCACACCACACCACTCTCGTACTTCCTCATTTGTCTGTCTATCCCTCCATGTAACTCCACATGCACTTCTCAAGTAACCCATTTCCACCCCTCTCACTCTTGATTTGTGTCTCCAACAACGTCCATGCTTCACTTCTGTACGTCAATGTCGGGATTACCACACTATCATGCAAGGACTTCTTTACTTCCATGCTGACCACCCTATTTCTGGTTACTGCTTTCAGCGTTCCTACAACCCTCTTTCCCTGTTGCACCCTCTCCCGCACTTCTTCCTCCATAGTCCCATCTTTACTCAACACACTGCCCAGATACTTAATTGAGCTGACAATCTTAATAACCTGACCGTTCAACCTCGCCTCACACTCTGTGACGCACTCTTTTCAAAGACCATAACCTTACTCTTCCCCGCATTTACCTTCAGATTCCGTTTTTCACACTGTTCCAAATATATTTACCAGACCCTTCACTATCACTCATCAGAACTGTATCATCAGCAAACAGCAGTACAGGCAATTTTCACTTATTTCCTTCCCTTATCAGCGGTACACCAGCATCCACTGCTCTTCCTTGTATTTCTTTCATAACTCCATCCATATTATATATTGAACAACCATAGGGACATCACACATCCTTGCTTCAACCCAACATTCAGATCAAAGAACTCGCTCTGCTCATTCTCCACACGTACTGCCGCCTTTGCACCCTCATACATGCTCTTCACCGCTTTCAGCAACTTGCCAGCTACTACGTGTATTCTCAATACTTTTCCCAGACCTCTATCAACTCTGTCGTAGGCCTTCTCCAAGTCCATTCTCTTCTCCAAATATTTCTCAACTACATTATTTCAAGGCAAATCTGTTCTACATACCCTCTTCCCTTCCTAAGCCCGTCCTGCTCCTCACCTACCCATTTCTCCGTTCTCGCTCTCACTCTCTTGATTACTACCCTACTGTACATCTTCCCTACTTCTATATTGAAAAGGTAAACACACATACACATATTGGTACATCCCCCTATAGAACCCTAGAGGCCCATGTATTGTGAACTATATAAGCTACTTACCCATTTGATTCTGTAGCAAACCTAAACAAAATAGTGCAATCCATTATTATATCCCATTTGCTTCAAATAGGTACATACTGTACTTATGGTTCACAACTGTACATGGGTTAGAAAACATTTTGCAAAGATACCTTTTGGATATTGGCAAATTCTGGAACCATATGCATTTCATATCGGTATAGTACTGGGGGAGGAATCTTGTTTGAATGAGGTGTAGATGTACAGTACAGTCTAGGGCTAAAGTTCCTTTCCATACGGGCGACTGGAGGCAGAGTGGATAAGAGCACTGTACAAGAGTTCACCAAAGGTTGGTCTGTTGTCCGTCAAGTTTTAAAGCTTCTCATTGCCGGTCGAGTTAGGGGGATCGTCTCTCACCTGTTAACGTTTAGTCTATAACATAAACAAACTAGCCATAATTCTGTTTACTATTACAACAATCTTTTGTTTCACCTCCTGTATAGTATAGTACAGTAGCTATGTACCGACAAAGCAGGTACAATACATTATAATGTACAACTTGCAAAATTTACAAACCAAAACAGGGACGACACAATATAAAGACAACTTAACTTATTATAATCACTATGTGGAAATAATACTTTTGCAAAATAAATTTTTGAAATAAAAGAACCCAAAGCTACCACACAGAATGCACATCACTATATGAGTGAGTGAATTTGTTTCCCAAGCAAATTAGTTGCACATATAATAACGTACTCTCGTCATGTTCAAGGAATTCATCAATTTTGGAAGTTCAGGACGTTCTGGTAAACTCTTAAATTCTGTATGAATATAAAAACTACAATTTGTCAAAATGTTCTATTAAAAAAAAATATCAATTTGACAAGACATTAACAATAGTACAAAATACATACAGCACTCACTAATGATAGTGCTACCTGTGAGCATAGCATGAACATATGACCCCCTACCAATTACTACCCTACAAAGTGGTGATGGGCTGGTCTATCAGAGTGAGAACTGAGCAATCTCTGCCATACCCATAGTTTACTCTGACTGTTCCTTTTACTTATATATTTTTTAGATCTCAAGTGACGGCGTCTCTTACGTGGATTGACCTCCCAATCTACCAAGATTGGAAGTCAAAGCATCACATTTTTCCTTTGCCCCTCAACTTTCTCTTCATAATTACCGAGGGGCACAGGGCCCTGGGTGGGCTTTGGTTTCCCGGGCGTTCCGCACCCTCCTCAGCTCCCCGCCATGGAGTGGCTTCGGTCACCCAGGCTTTATTGTGGTAGGCAGGGAGGGGTCTGTGCGGGTGCTCGGTTATGGCCTTGGCCTTGCTCGGGGCCTTGGGGCTGTTCGGCCAGGCAGTCTGGGGAACAACAACAACAACTACCCTACAAATAACCTACATTTATAGTACAGTACAAATAAATTTAGGATATCACAAAGGCAAGCAATTGATATCAAAGTGAATACTGTAGATGCAAAAATATAAAGTATAATAATTGCAAAATATGAAGAAGCAACAACAGATTTAACCCTCAATTCGCGGTGACCGTCATATGACGGGAGAGAGAAAGAGAAACATGTCATATATGTTTATGTGATAAAGAATTGGGATTAGTCATGTGGAACCTGTGGAAAGAAACTATACATCATAATAAGATCTCTGATCTTCATATTTTGCAATTATTTTTTCTTTATTATATTGTATCTATTCATTGTCGATAGTGTCAATTGCTCGCTTTTGCGATTTCCTTACTTTATTTGTACAATAAATGTAGGTTATTTGTAGGGTAGTAATTGTTAGGGGTCACTTGAGTGCTATTTGTATTTTGTACTATTGTTAATGTCTTGTGAAGTTGCAACTTTTATTTGAATAGACAATTTTGACATTAATTGTAGTTTCTTTATTCATGCCGAGTTTAGTCAAATTTACCAGAACGTCCCTATCTATCTATCTATCTATCTATATGCATGCTCAGGCCCAATCCCCATTTTGGGGGTAGCCGACTCAAGACAGAGAACGTCCCTGACTTCCCAAATTGACTAATTCCTTGAACGTGACGATAGTGCGTTGTTGTGTGTGCGATTAGTTTGCTTGGGAACCAGATTAACTTGCTCATGTAGTAATGTACACCCTATGTGGTGGATTGTGTTCTTTTATTTATAAATTATTATTTTACTTAAGCGTTGTTTCCACATAGCGATTTTGATTGGTTGTTTTGTCTTTTTACTGTGTTCGTATAAGTTTTGGTTTGTTTATTTTGCAAGGTTTACATTATAATAAGGAAGAAGGAAAAGTAGTACAGGTAAAGAGACAGACAAAAACGGCTAAGGTTGGATAGAGGATGCCATACCTCACTCTGGATAGGACCAGCCCTCACCCATAGGTCGCTTTCTCTCTCAACAGTTTGCCTTAACCTATTCAGTACCATTGACATCATACATATACATACAGTTTGTAGACCGCTTTTTCCCCAGAGAGCGTGGTGGTTTTAGTCTCTTTACTGTAGTACCGGTACAATAAAGACTTGCCACAACACAGCCCCATTCTGTCCATAACAGTGGCTGATGTTGGTACAGTATAGTGCTAACAGTGTCTCCGCAAGACTCAACAAAGTGCCCCTGAAGCACTTTCACCTGGCAAAATTGCACTGCACCAGCCTTAACCGTGCTACAATAAGGCAGTAAGAAATCCCCATAACTGCTACAGATCCTGACTACACCACCGAAGTGTCGGTCGGTGGGGTCGCTCCATCCCTACGCCAAAGAGAAAGGCCGATTTGTGCCAGTGGGCTGTGAGAGTAAGACACTAGGAACCATGAGGCACACCATTAACCCGGCAAGCGCGCACAGGGTGTAGTGAACACCACAGTTCTGGGCGACAATATTAAGCTCCATTCCTGCCTATAATCGTCATTTTACGATAAATATCGTTATTACTTATTCATATGCGCCTATTTTACCTTTATTATGAAGATAGTAACCTGTAACAACAATAAAACAAGTGGGAATATCATTTGACATGACCTACCTGCTGGGCGGGTATATTTACCGAAAACGAGCTTCATTCCATGCTCTTTTTCATGCATAAACAAGAGTCAGAGCGTAATACAATTATATATTACCGTGAAAGGGCGATAATAGAGCTTTCCAATGACACCTGTATCATCCTTGTACGACCACGGGTTATCTTGTAGCGATTGCGTAACCGGAGATGAAAATACCCTAAAATAAGGTAATTTCCGCAGTTTTTCTCTAATCTCGCAAGGTACGGAGGTGGGGACGAGACACAGTACGTGCCAGAGACGGCCTCGCGGCGATGCCGAGCGGTTGAAGGCCACCTATTGTCCTCCCAACACACGGACTCTCTCTCAGAGCTCATAATGTACTCGAAATGGCACCCGTCATATGATGGGTACCGCAGGGGTGGCCAATATTCTCTTGCCCGTCATATGACGGGCACCGTCGGTTAGGTATCAAGCTTCATAAAATCATCTAAGTGTAGCTGAAATAAAATATAATATACGTCGCCGGTACAGATGGGGTTAATCCCTTCTGTTCTTTGCCTCATTTGTTCCGTCCATTCTGTCATCCATTCCTTTCCTTCATTCATTCATTCATTCATTCATTCATTCATTCATTCATTCTTTTATCATTCATTCATTCATAAACTATAGTATTGTTCATTCTGTTAATCCATTATTTTTATCATTCGTTCTGTTCATCCATAACCTATTTATTATACATTTTGTTAATTATTTACATTTTATCATTCATTCTATTCATTAATTCATTCATTCCCTTTTATCATTTATTCTATTCATTGTTTCATTACCTTTTTATTATTATTCCTGATCATTCATTCATTCATTCCCATTGTATTCTGTTCATTCATTCATTCCCCTTTATCATTTATTCTATTCATTCATTCATTCATTCATAACCTTTGTATTAATATTCTTGTTCATTCATTCATTCCCTTTTATCATTTATTCTATTCATTGTTTCATTACCTTTTTATAATTTATTCTGTTCATTCATTCATTCAATTATTACCTTTTATCCTTCAGTCTGTGCATTCATTCCCTTCTGTAATAAATGTTATCCATTGAATGAATGTTTGTCTGTTTGCCATCAGATTGCCCAGAAGCTGGCAGCCCGTTTACTCCGGCCTGAAGGACAACAAGGTTCACTCTCTGACCACCAGTGACTCGCGGAAGGTGAGTCACTTCCACAAGAACCTAAAGCAGGCACCTGGCAAGAAGCTAACCGATCTTCAGGTGAGGGGGGATAGCTTATATTTTTACTGTTTTAGTAGATCAAAGGGTTTGGGGTGTTGATGTAGAGTTGTTTATTTGTTTCGTTAGTAGTTGGGAAGGATTAGGGAATAGAGCTGTTGATTAATATGTTTGTTGTACGTGGGAAATGGGGGCAGGAGGCTAGGAATCCTCCTCCCCTTGTATAATTCTCCTACTCGACGAGACAGAGAAACGGGCGAGGGAACGCGAAAGCGGTCCCGGACCCTGAGAATAGGAACTTTAAATGTTGTTTCTGTTTAGGCTCTGTCTTGTGTCGGCCACCTCCAGTAATGGGGTATGTGCCTGAGTATACATACATAATACATGGGATATGAGGGATATAGCTTACACATACATACATACATACATACATACATACATACATAATACATGGGATATGAGGGATATAGCTTACACATACATACATACATACATACATAATACATGGGATATGAGGGATATAGCTTACACATACATACATACATACATACATAATACATGGGATATGAGGGATATAGCTTACACATACATACATACATACATACATAATACATGGGATATGAGGGATATAGCTTACACAATTCTTTTCATAGACGATCAGGGAAACAGTGAAGGTAACATAAGAGTGGAAATAGTTGACATTGGGGGGGTGTTTTGGAGTGCGTCGATGTATTCTGCTACCTGGGTGACAAGATTTGTGCTGGTGATGGTGCTAAGGCAAGCTCTGTTGCAAGTCAGAAATGGGTGGAATAAGTAGAGAGAATTGTTAGCACTATTAACTACGAGGGATCTACACACAAAGGGAAAGCTGTATTGTTACATGTGTTAGAAGTGTACTGCTTTATGGTAGTGAGATGTGGGCAGTCATAGAAGTGTACTGCTTTATGGTAGTGAGATGTGGGCAGTCATAGAAGTGTACTGCTTTATAGTAGTGAGAGAGAGGAGGATACCTTTAGACAATAGGATACGTTAATGAGTATGGTGAGATGGTTATGTAATGCCCCAGTGATAGAGGGACCAACGAGAGAAAAATTAACCCGTTGAGCCGGGGGGTGGGGGGGGGGGGGGGGGGGGGGGGGGTGGGGGGGGGGGGGATTAAACTTTGGTGCCACCTGTATCCTACTCTTTATTTCAATTTGCCGTATTTTTCAT